>APFE031159320.1:0-56882 GCA_000404065.3 Pinus taeda
GATGGCTGAACAAATAGCACAGGAACCTCGAGCACCTTGATTCCTAAGTGCCCATGTGGCTCATTTGGCAAAATGAAACGTGGAACCTTGAGATTAACAAAAAGGCTGCGGGATCATCAGATGGCTGCGGAATCAGCAGATGGCTGCGAAATCAGCAGATGGCTGCGGAATGCCTGTAAATATGTCAAAATCTAAACAAAACAGTCACACATTAGCAAAGCTCACTTGATCATGCTTAATGACATCTAATGTAATGATCTGGGTGTTTTTACATTGAAAATGAGTCAAAAGAGAGAGGTAAGTGATGAAAAATAGTAGGCAATAGTGGATGATGAGGTGTAAGTTAGAGGCTCTACAGTCACTTCCTGAATAATAGATCTGATGATCAATCCTCGATTTGATATCCTATAGAAATCTCTTCTACAAATCAACCTAGCTCTGATACCATGTAGAAATTTCATGAATAATATGACACTTATTCAACCGAAATTATCTCGATTATACACTATTGCGGAATACATGCATAATACATAATCTCATCTACCATTGATCATCAATTTTGTGGAAGCAGAATTAATTGCATGCGAATATAGAAGCATCAATCACACATAACATAGTATTTCACTGGCGAAAGCATCTCGCTAAAAACCCCAAACTATCTGTATATTATATTGATTTAGATCATGTAACAGTACACAATACAATACTAGCTCCACCTGTTACACACAATACAACATAGATCTGAATCAATCACTGGCTCAAATCATGCCTACTGCTTGCGTGCCTCCACTGCGCAATCCTGCATAGAGAATGATGAGAATAGCTGAACCATTCATGTGTTTTCCTTGTGTAACACTACACAATCCTCATTTGCATTACTCAATCCATGCATGTGCAAATCACATGCATAACTATAGTCACAACTGACAGCTATCTTGTCCTTTCATTCACCTCTAACACTTGTCCCCACTGAACTATCCATGCATTGAGTTAACTGATGTATTCTTCAGTTGCTTTATGAGTTCTTTTCACTAAGCTCCATCATCTTGTTGCAATCTCAACAATATCGAGAAGTATACAATGAGGTTCATGGACAAAGAATTCTCAAAAAAAAGAGGGAGATGACTACGATGAGATTTTTGCACGTATTGTCTAATATCATTAGAGAAATTTTTATGTCAAAAATTGGCCTGAAAACAAAAATGTACGACAAAAATAAACTTTAGAACAGAACCAATATGATTCAATTTAATGATGTCAACCATGGGGATGATTCACCATTTTTGGAGTTACTAGTCAAGGAATATAGTTGGACAAAAACTCTAGAGCCCTTGGTGGGTTGAGTTGCTAGTCTTAGAGCCTTTTTTGGACAAATACTTTGGAGCCTCATAAAATTTGTGGGTTGAATTACTAGTCTTGGAGCCTTAGAGACTGATCTGATGACAGTTTGGTGATGTCCAACCATGAGGTGGAATCACTATTTGATGGGTTAATGTGGGTGGACTTTGGAAGCCCTAGATGAGTTTTTATTGATGTGTTTTATGAGATCCCACATTCATACTTGGAATATGGCATGGAAGTTAATGGATGAAGATAGATTTGGCTCAACCATTCTACAGTTAGGCGGAACATGGAAGACCCATTTCAAGTTCGGATTTTGCATCACTAATAAGAGGTTATTTCTTCTTGTACTTATATGAGTATTTTGATGAATTATATGTGGTCCACATGGTTTTACTTTTATGAGTATTTGCTAATGTTATTATCCTCGTTATGCATATGTTTTATGACAGAAGTCATGTGTGGCTCTCATCATGTTTTTACTTATTATTGAATGATCAATGTATATATGACCTAATGGATGGAATGGAATTTGATGTGTTGAGGCATCAATGGTTCTTAGAAATTCTCATCTAAGTATGAGACCCCTATGCTTATAACTATGAATTAAATTGGTAGATTACACATTTACAGGATGTTTGACAAAATGCATGGCATGGATACTAGCGGCCTAGTCAAGGTCTTAAACAAGTATTTTATTTAATATTGTCATTTCCATGTTATATTAGTGATTTGAAGAAATGTATCAATTATGGGTAATGACCTAGTCTTTGAGCCTGAAAAAGTGGCTTAAATATTGGGGAGGTTCTCTCGTTTATATGCCTATCACATCAGGTTGCTCATGCACTTTACCAGGGTATGGATGTTGAACATCCCATATTTCATTTGCAGGAACATAGAGAGGATGAACACCTTCATGCAACACAAGACTCCTCAACAACAACTTAATAGTGTTTATCATTTTGTTCTTATTAAGATTTTGGTGGTTCATCAACTGGGATTACAGGGCATTACTTCGGATGATTTCATTTCCCGTGACCTCTTCAGCACTTCACAGGTATTATCAGAGGTTGAACATGAGATAGGTGGTCCTTCTCATCAGTATGAGCACCATGAGACTACTACTATGCCAGTATGCATCACCTATCAAAGAGGCAGTAGACATTTGTTTGCAGTAGCAAAGCGAGTGTTATCTCCACTTGGGGTGGAAGTAGCCTCGCTTCCGACATAAAAACACACGTACAGGACAGGGGAAAGAGGCCCATGCATGATGAGGGGCCATCAGGTGAACGAGAGGCTGACTACATCCCTCATTCATGATGATGATACAGATGTGGAGAGTGCCAAACTTAGGAGGATTATCTAGGAGCAGCAAACACAGATCCAAGCCTTGTCTCTCAATTTTGAGAGGGTTAAGTGGATTATTAGGTATTTGGAGCAGAGGAACAAACAGCTCGAAGACCAGCATGAGATCATGGAGCTACAAAGCGTCTGTGAGAATCGCCAAGCTGCCTAACATAGGAGGATTGAGCTCACTCCATTAGAGCAAGAGATTAACAATGACCGAGTCTTGGCTCGAGCATATCAACATCCACCTTGAGGGTGTTGGGCCGTGAATACGACCACTTTGTAACACTTATTTCATCCATTTTTACTCTTCTCTATTATATAATTTGTTATAATTTATCATTTAAATCCATTTTATAAATGATTTATGCTCTTATGGATGAATATTATTTATCTGCCTTTATTTCTAATAAATTGATGATTATGAATGATTTTATCAATGATAGTTTCAATAAATTAGTTGTAACATTATTCACCATTTTTAACCTCCAAGATAATTTCTAGATTGAAGATTTCATCATTAAATATTCCAACTCAGAAATTCGCTGGAATAAGAAGTGACAGTTTGGTGGTTGCGATTCTGGGGAAATGAAGAAGAATATGGCAAATCCAGAACATGGGTTTTGTCCAGAACTGACACAATTAACTTTATTGAAGAATGTTTTGCCCAAATTTGGCTTGTATTGAGAGAAACTCAGGGTTCTTTGAGCACGATTTTCTTAGATTTGTTGTTGTGGCCGTCCTCCAAATCCCAGTTGCAAAGCCAAATTCGTCTTGTTCTTGTTGAGAGATGGATGGAAATATATCTTCTTGTTGATCAATTGGTTGGAAACAATCCAATTTTGTAATAGAATCATGTTGTAATTATCTCTATTGTAACTGCTCTATGCTCTCTCTATTTAAATAAAAATAGAGATTAGAGAGGAGGGGGGAGAATTGATGGCTAAGAGAATGGAGAGTTGATGGCTAAGACAATGGAGAATTGAGGATTTAGAATTAGATATTTAGAATTAAGAATTCATGATAGGATAGGAGGAAGAAAGGATTGTTTCATGCTGTAAGTTTCAAAGCTTCACCTGTTGTAATGATTTCACCATTTAATGATTAATACCTGATTTGAGAGTTGTTGTTCATTCTTTTCATCTGAAGTAACCCAGTAGCATCTGCTGGTGGCTAAGGGCCCATCCTCTGGTGGAGTACGCTGCTGCTGTATATTATCTTCTTTGGTTCAGCGTGATTCAGTAATCTGATATGTTTTGTTATTTTACATCACGGTTCTGTTATATTCAACTAAGTAATATCGTTCTCAATGTCAGGAATGTCGTATTGGTTCATCTTGACTTGGTAACACATTTCTATTCTTTCAATCATTGATATAACGTTGCTGATCCTTACAAAATGTATTGTTGTTCAATTACAACGTATCCGTGTTGTAACATTTATTAATTGGTATTACTGAATTCATCTTTGAGATTATATTTCCTTGCGATTTTTGGATCTATTGATGTTGTTGTTCCATTATAAAATACAATCATATTCTTTATAACTAAGATTTATAAGTGGATTAACATGATAAGATTACCATTAAGGTGTGCCATGTGTATATATGGTTTTCAAGCGTTGTTCTATAATTCATCCTTAATCAGTGTTGTTCCATTTTAGGTGTGGTGTTCAATCCATCCTTAAGAGTGAAGGATTTCCATTTGATTCCTGTAGGTCACGATTAGTGCATTTGATCTTGTAGACTAAGGTATTACTGCTTGTTAGACTTAGTTTTTGTTATAGTTTCTTGTTTGCTTTTCCATTTCAGGTTTGTTGTTCTATTTCTTAATTGTTGTTCCATTTCTTATCTGTCGTTCCATTTCATGTTATTCGAATTACCTTTGCTTTGGTGTGGAGAACGATCTGAAACTATAGTGGGTATCGAAATTTGTTGTATAGTCCCTTGATTGATGATCTATTCCTTGATTACTTTTGGTTACATCAGTTTCCAAAGGGATGAGTTATTGTTACTGGACCCTTGACTTATACATTGATTATTTTTCCGAATGAATGATTTAGGCTTCAAACTATTTTGTTGCAAGTAGATTTTCTTTCAAGCATTCATTTACTTTTGTATTTTAAGCACTATACTGCAAAACATTACTCTCGAGTAAATAGCCTTCTCAGACTGAGTACACTTTTGAAAAAAAAAGTCGTCCCTGGGTTGACAATTAATGTGAGGTAATTAAGAGTTTAAAAGACACCTTTTTATCGCTCGACATTTTGGCGTCATTGCTGGGGAGAGTGTAGCCATTTTTAAAAGAGTAGTGTGCATCCGATGAGTGTTTGTTAGGAAAGAATTGAGTATTAAAAACGGAAGGTAAAAACCTACATACAGAGCATGTGAAAGCCCTGCTCCCCTGCCCACTTTCCAGCAGGACTGTTAAAGAACCTAGGGTAGAAATAGATGTTTGAATTTCTATGTGAATGAAAAAAAGATAGAAATTTTTAAAAATGAATCACATGATCTCACGCAAGTGGTGTTGTAAGCACCACCTATTTCACTAACTGATTGGCAAGAAAATTTGAAGAAGGAGCCTTGAGGAAACACATGAAGAACATCTTCTATTATGGTAAGAAATGACTCACGTTTCTAGTTTTGAATTTCCTATCGAAGATCTAGGACGAGTGACACAAATGCACATAATTCCCCCATATTTACCAAATTTTCATGGTTTAGCAAATGAAGATCCAAATACATTCTTATTTGAGTTCGAAATACTTTGTAGAGGATATGATTATTACACTAATGATCAAAGGTTGAATGTGATTCCTCTTACTCTAAAAGGAGCAGCTTTCCAATGGTTCATGAGCCTAGGTAGGAATTGCATCCAATCATAGGAGGACATGAAGAACATATTCTTGAAGAAGTACCAAGACTATTGCAAGGCCAATGAAGATATTTTCGGTATGATACAAGGTGAAGATGAAAGTTTGGAGGACTATGTAGATCAATTTCAATACAACCTTCAAAAATCAAAATATAAGCATTTGGAAAAGGAGATCTTAAAAACACTCCTTCTTAAAGGAATCAAAGATAAATTTTTAGAACTCTTAAATATGATAGGAAAAAGTGATGTTTTTCAGTTATCATATGATGATGTTTGTGAGTTGTGCATAAGGTATTCAAGAGGAATATTCAAGGCTGGTAAGAGTTCTAGAGATGTTTGTTCCTTCTTTTCTAAATCTGCTACAAGAATAGGAGACATAAGAGCTAAAATCAATTCTTTATTTGAAAATTTTAAAGTTGATTGTATTAGCTCTCTAAATGAAAAATTGGATGTTTTGCGGGTTCATAGAAATGAAGAATTTGATGAAGTGTTTTTCCCTCATGACCGAAAGGAGCATCCTGTAGATACTCGCTCTTCCTTATCTAGGATGGAAGTGGCATATCAAAGAGATGGGAAAGCTGCAATAAGGCCTACATGTATGGTTCAAAACACTTTTTCTCCATTCTCGTACTTGCATAATCCATTATGGAATATTAATGTGTCAGGGCAGCCATGTCAATTTCAATATAACCACCACCAATCTTATCTACAAGCTTGGCATGGTTCACCTTATGATTGCATGACTACTCTCCCTCATCTTGTAGCACAAACACATTCTCCATATTCTTCACCAGCTCTTCCACAACATCTTGCTTGCCCATCAAAACCATTCACACAACCCAATCAACCACATCATCAAAATGCTCCATTGCATACACAATTCCTTGCTCAACTAATTCCACACCCTCACCACAATAAACCAGTACAACATGCTTACAATGTTGAACTGCAAGATTTACCCACCCTTCCCACCCATTCTATCTCACGTGCGCCATTAGAGAAAACTTACAATGAGATTCAGAATGTTTCAAATTCAAAAATTGTAGAAGCTATGGAAGAAAATGAGGTTTATTTTAGTATGCATCAACAAACCATTTTAAAAGCCCAAGAACTTCATGGTATGATGGCTATGGGAAATCAAAAAAGTAACAGATACATTGAATATTGCTTTCACTCCATCATTTGTTTGCAACATCACTCTATGCTTCAACAATTTTTGATACCATTTTTTGAAGGGAAGTTGGCTTCTCATACCCTAATACCATTAACATGCATTTTTCAAATTTGGGTATGTGCATACATGAAGCCTTATTTAAAAAATGTCTCCACTGGAAATACTCTTATACATAAACATATTCTATTCTCAAACAAGAGTAGGATAGTAGAGAAAATAAAATAAATAAAGAAATAAAACAAACACATTTTTTATTTTTGTAAAACTAGTTGTTTCTTTTGTTGCAACACGCTATTGAAATCAACATCGATGATAAATGTTTCAATTCATTTGTGTATTTAGATGATTTATAATAGAAATAACAATTCTACAAACACTTATATTCATTTTTATTATCAATATGAAAAATGTTTGAATATCATTTTTTTGGCTTGCGGGCTTGATGAGATTTCTGGAAAAGTAGTCGGGACAGTCATGTTTTGAGGGAGAAAAAAGTGAATATTTTTAAAACCTGTTCCTACCCTAGGTATCCCTTGATGTCTACTTTCTAACCCAATTTGAACCACTCAATTTTGATTTGAAACGAAAAAGTTAGAAACAAAACATTGACAGGGTGTCTAGTGGGTAGCTCGGGAACAGAGTTGGACCGTCGGCGTTTGGAGGCCTAAATGTTTAAATTTTTAAAAAAGATTACTATGGTAGATTCCCCTTGAATATAGTCTACAATTTAATTGGAATCACTCATTTTTTATATCGTATGGAGAAGTTATGATCAAAATACAGATTGTCTGTCGTAAATCAGCACCCTTAAAACTATGTCTTTCCAACTGTTCCTTACAGTATTTGACCTATCAATTATTATTTTCTTCAAAACCTATTTCTTTTGGAGATAAATAAATGAATATAATTTAATTTCCAATTTGAATCATTTGAATCCAACATCAAACGAAAAACCTATGCTTAAAACATTAACTGTTGGTCTAAGCTGGGTAATCAAAAATGACTCTGTTATGCAGGTTGTTCTAACTAAAATTAACATATCATATCATTGCATTTATAAAACCTGTTGATACTGGAGATAAACCTTTGAATTAGCTCTCATTTGGCTTTGGAATCACTCAATTTGGACGAAAAACAAAGAAGTTGTGATTAAAACACTGCTGGTTAGTATGGTCGACCACTGCTCTCCCGCAGGTCACAAATAAATTTTACTTTGTTATTCTCTCAATGGATTTGTTATACAGAGTAACTATTTGTTGTTTTTTTGCATAATTCTTGGATTAGGGGAGCCCATCACCTCTCTTTTTCCATGATTTAATGTTTTATTATAGGTAGACACTCGTTTTTTTTTTTTTTTTTTTTTTTTTTTTTTTTTTTTTTTTTTTTTTTTTTTTTTTTTTCAGATCGTGGGAAAATAAAGAAGGTCAATTTATGGAAGAGTGATTTTTCAAAGAAATTTTAATAAAACAAAGGGAGTTTCATCCAAATCATTACCCAACGGATTCATAATAGAACAAATAAAGAATTTATTTCAATTTGAATATTCATGTCTTATCATTGCTGCCAAAACATTTTTCAAAGAGATCTTTTTTTTTACATAATATCATAGTTGTTGTAACTTAATTTATTTATTTACATACTGTCTTTTGTTGTTTCTTTTCTGATTTCTCTTATATTTTTTGTTTCAGGTATTGCTTCATTTAAACTATAACCCATCCTCAACATCAATGCAGTGAACAACTAATTCATTCTTTGCGTGCTTGCATTTTATGATTGTGCATTTTGTTGTTCCTTTTCTGAAGGGACATCATTTGTGTGCATTTTTGTCTTTCCTACTGTTCATTTTTCAAAGGGACAACATTTTCGTTTTCCTATTCCTTTTCCAAAGGAATAGCACCTTTTGGGTCAGCCATTCATTTTTTTGTTCCTTTTTCATGGTTCATTTTGTTGTTCCTTTTCGAAATGGAACAGCTGTTGTTCCTTTTCGAAATGGAACAACGCTTCTGCACTTTCACGTTTTGTTGTTCCTTTTCGAAATGGAACAACACTTCTGCACTTTCATGTTTTGTTGTTCCTTTTCAAAATGAAGCAACACTCCTTTTCAAAATGAAGCAACACATTTTGTTGTTTCTTTTCCAATGGAACAACACTTCTGCACTTTCACGTTTTGTTATTCCTTTTCGAAATGGAACAACACTTCTGCACTTTCACGTTTTGCTGTTCCTTTTCGAATGGAACAACACTTCTGCACTTTCACGTTTTGATGTTCCTTTTCGAATCGAACAACACTTCAGCACTTTCACATTTTGCTGTTCCTTTTCGAATGGAACAACACTTCTGCACTTTCACGTTTTGTTGTTCCTTTTCGAAATGGAACAACACTTCTGCATTTTCACGTTTTGTTGTTCCTTTTCCAATAGAACAACACTTCTGCACTTTCATGTTTTGTTGTTCCTTTCTGAATGGAACAACACTTCTGCACTTTCACGTTTTGTTGTTCCTTTTCGAATGGAACAACACTTCTGCACTTTCACGTTTTATTGTTCCTTTTCGAAATAAATAGCACTTCGACACTTTTCATTTTTTATGTTCCTTTTCCAAAGGAACGGCACTTGCGTTTTTGTTGTTCATTTTCTAAAGGAATGACACTTTTGATTTTTGCTGTTCCTTTTCCAAAGAAATGACACTTGCATTTTTGCTGTTCCTTTTCTAAAGGAACGACACTTTTAGTTTTTGCTGTTCCTTTTTCCAAAGGAACGGCATTTGCATTTTCACACTTTTTTGTGTGTATTTTTGCTTTCTTGGTATGCATTTTCTTTGTTGTTCCCTACACAGAACACCACTCTCTTTTTGAGTGTTTTTGCTGTTCCTTCAAAAAAGCAACACTTTGGGAGTATTTTTTAGAGCAACCCTTCCTTTCTCTTGTGGGATTATTCCTAGTTCATCTCAACCACATTTTCCTGATTCTCTTTCATGGCATGAAGTACACTACTTTTATGAGGACAATAATTATGGATTCTTTTGAAGCGAGTTATTATCATTCACGTTATGATCTTTAACATGACAACTCCCTGATGATAGATTCTTTTCAAAAATGACACAATTATTTATATACTACTTTACTGCATTGTTTTCTGTTGAACATGATATTGACTGATCATCTTAATACCATGCTGGTTCCACCCTTCCTAGTTATAATCTTCTCTGTCTGTAATAAATGAGATTATGGGTATACTTTTTTCTATTGGCACGTTCAACTTCTTCCACCATCCCTACTCTTAAGGAGTACTGAGCCTCCTTCTTTTTATCATAAAAATGTGTAATAACAACAAAATTTTGGTCGCAGATGGAGGATAGGGGGTCTCATTACGAGCCAGCCTACCATGTTTATAAGGTTGTAACAAAGTGACATTCCCATTATGGCCACTACACCAGGGTTATGATCCATTGGATAACCAAATTATCCTTGAACAGGAGGTCTCATCACGAGCCGACCTGATCACTTTTGCTACATCCCAGTGAATGGCAGTGTGGTTATCTGGTTACCATGCCAGCACACTGATCTCTTCTGTGGAACAACACTGTAACTCTCCATTTATAAATTGAGGATCCTGGCTCATATGGGTTAAAAAGCAACCCTGCCGAGGCTATGGACGCCTGCTGGCAGCAGAGGCTCTGCTTATGGTATTGAAGTTATATTTTATCGTCAATTATTACTATAATACCCTTTTCTTATTTTTTATTTTTATCAGAGAAGTTATTTCCTTAATTTTTATCCCTATTTTGAACCTCTATGCATGATAAATTGTTTTATGATCAATCACATCATTTTTCAGCTAGAATACAGTCAGCAAAGCATCTTTTTGGCATATTGTCGTTCTTTTTCTTTTTTCATAACTTATCATCAATCCAAAGCATCCTATCATTTATTAATGACTATCTTTATACACTCTGCTCTCATTATAACCATAACCCTCGCTGTCCTATCATTGATTTGTGTACTCTACTGCTGTATTGTTCATTCCCTTGCCTTGCCATCAGCACAACACCTTTCATATGCTTTATGGTCATGGAATCTCTTTTCCAATTGGAGGGGGGAATGTATGCATTATGGGATTGCATGCGATATGATTACTGCACTCTGCCATTACTTGTTGATTTGATAAAATATTAGTATTGCATGTATACAAAAAGTTTTTCTGACTGAAATTTTTGTATGCATCTTATCTATTGCTGTTCAAAACTAACACTATGGATTCAAGAACATTGTATGCAAAATAGTGCTTTGTTTACAGGAAAACAACAAGTATGGGCAGAATTCTATTTGAAGCATGACCACACTATTGCACCTAACAGAAGAGGCTCGAGCAACTCGCAACGTGAACAATTCTTCAAACATGATGTTCTTACTTGGATTCCACCTTTTGCATCACTTTCAGCACCAACTCTGCCTACATCAGCTTCAACAAATGCCAGTCCATATATGTCATTCCACATTTTTCTTTTTGGAGGTAAAGCTTGAGGTAAAATAGCATAATTTTCTGATTTATTACGAATTTAGAAGAATTTCATGAAAATCCATTTTGAGCATTATTTATCATCGTTCATTCCACATCTTTACCACTTCCCATTTTCAGCGGCATATTCTCTTTCCATTTAGGGGAGTGTTGCTTTCGTTCATTGCTTTCCTCTAACTATGTCATTCATATTCTTTATCATCCATTGCTATTCTTATTCATTCTCAACACCTCCCTTATTCCATGTTGTTTTACACCAAGCATAGACTTCCACAGATAGTAGCAACCACCTCTATTTGTTTTCTAGCATCGCATGAGGGCATGCTAATTTTTCAGAGAGGGGGAGGAATTGCTACGCATGATGGATGTTTTCCACTTTCTTTCTCATTTAAGGCATACAATTGCAATGCAGAAATTGATTTCCATAATATTTTTAAACCTATGAACTCAATTCTTGTGATTTTTGATGTATCATTAAAATATACAAACCCAGACAATTTCAAGTTATATTGGTTCATAAAATTTCGGAAATCATGCACTATCACCTACAACCATTTTATTTATATCTCATGATCCGTGCATCAAAACGATTTGATTTGTGGATCATAAAGGTATTCATATATTACAAATCTACTTGCAACATTTCAACAAAAGCTGGTTTGTAGTTTTTGGGAAAATGGTTAATGAAGGTTGTTGTCACTTATATCATATTTTGCTACAACTTCATTGTTATGCCTTCATCAAGATTGCTAAAATTAAATATTTATTAATTGAGGAAGAATTCATTTGTTCTATCCATTTCCTGAGCTAAGATGAAGAAATTTTGTATTGCTTGGTTAACACATGGGTTTTGTCCTTCGATTGCATGAGGACATGCAATATATTCAGTTTTTGTTGCATGAGGACATGCAATATATTCGGTGTGGGGGTATGTTGGGCCATGAATACGACCACTTTGTAACACTTATTTCATCCATTTTTACTCTTCTCTATTATATCATTGGTTATAATTTATCATTTAAATCCATTTTATAAATTATTTATGCTCTTATGGATGAATATTATTTATCTTCCTTTATTTCTAATAAATTGATGATTATGAATGATTTTATCAATGATAGTTTCAGTAAATTAGTTGTAACATTATTCACCATTTTTAACCTCCAAGATAATTTCTAGATTGAAGATTTGATCATTAAATATTCCAACTCAGAAATTCGCTGGATAAGAAGTGACAATTTTGTGGTTGAGATTCTGGGTAAATGAAGAAGAATATGGAAAATCCGGAACATGGGTTTTGTCCAGAACGAACCCAATTAACTTTATTGAAGAATGGTTTGCCCAAATTTGGCTTGTATTGAGAGAAACGCAGGGTTATTTGAGCACGATTTTCTCATATTTGTTGTTGCAGCCGTCCTCTAGATCTCAGCTGCAAAGCCAAATTCGTCTTGTTCTTGTTGAGAGATGGATGGAAATATATCTTCTTGTTGATCAATTGGTTGGAAACAATCCAATTTTTTAATAGAATCATGTTGTAATTATCTCTATTGTAACTGCTCTGTGCTCTCTCTCTATTTAAATAAAAACAAGAGAGGAGGGGGGAGAATTGATGGAGAATTGATGGCTAAGAGAATGGAGAATTGATGGCTAAGACAATAGAGAATTGAGGATTTAGAATTAGAGATTTAGAATTAAGAATTCATGATAGGATAGGAGGAAGAAAGGATTGTTTCATGCTGTAAGTTTCAAAGCTTCATCTGTTGTAATGATTTCACCATTTAATGATTAATACCTGATTTGAGAGTTGTTGTTCATTCTTTTCATCTGATGTAACCCAGCAGCATCCGCTGGCGGCTAAGGGCCCAGCCTCTGGTGGAGTACGTTGCTGCTGTATATTATCTTCTTTGGTTTATGCGTGGTTTGCTCATTAGCGTGATTCAATAATCTGATATGTTTTGTTATTTTACATCACGGTTCTGTTATATTCAACTAAGTAATATCGTTCTCAATGCCAGGAATTTCGTATTGGTTCATCTTGACTTGGTAACGCATTGTTATTATTTCAATCATTGATATAACGTTGTTGATCCTTACAAAATGTATTGTTGTTCAATTACAGCGTATCCGTGTTGTTAAATTAAATTAATTGGTATTAATGAATTCATCTTAGAGATTATATTTCCTTGCGATTGTTGGATCTATTGCTGTTGCTGTTCCATCATAAAATACAATTGTATTCTTTATAACTAAGACTGATAAGTGGATTACCAAGATTAGATTACCATTAAGGTGTGTCGTGTGTATATATGGTTTTCAAGTGTTTTTCTATAATTCATCCTTAATTAGTGTTGTTCCATTTTAGGTGTGTTATTCAATCCGTCCTTAAGAGTGAAGGATTGCCATTCGATTCCTGTAGGTCACAATTAGTGCATTTGATCTTGTAGACTAAGGTGTTACTACTTGTTAGACTTAGTTGTTGTTATAGTTTCTTGTTTGTTGTTCCATTTTAGGTTTGTTGTTCTATTTCTTAATTGTTGTTCCATTTCTTATCTGCCGTTCCATTTCCTGTTATTCAAATTATCTTTGCTTTGGTGTGACGAACGATCTGAAACTATAGTGAGTATTGACATTGGTTGTCTAGTCCCCTGATTGATGATCTGTTCCTTTATTACTTTTGGTTACATTAGTTTCCAAAGGGATGAGTTATTGTTACTGGACCCTTGACTGATACATTGCTTATCTTTCCGAATGAATGATTTAGGCTTCAAAGTATTTTGCTGGAAGTAGATTTTATTTCAAGCATTCATTTACTTTTGTATTTTAAGCAGTATACTGCAAAACATTACTCTCGAGTAAATAGCCGCCTCAGACTGAGTACACTCTTGAAACAAAAAGTCGTCCCTGGGTTGACAATTAATGTGAGGTAATTAGGAGTTAAAAAGAAACCTTTTTATCGCTCGACAGAGAGACTGCTAGAGAAGGATGACAAAGAAAAAACCATATTGAGGTGGATGGTTTATCACTACAGGGCACATAACATGAGTTCAAAGGCTTGGATAAGGAGTTTGAAGGCGAAATTGAGGAGAGCGACAAAAGGACAAAAGAGGCAAAAAGAGAAAGATCAGCTCTGAATCTTGGCTGAAGCCTCTGTGGCCCAACATATCACTTCATAGAGGATCTCCAACCCAAATTTCAAAACATTTGGGGCAATTTTGGTCACTTGACAAATTTTTGTGCACAAAATAGGGTTTTTCTCCCTGTGCGTCGTGCCACTGGCGCGACGCTTATGATTGGGAGCTCCAAATCAAGAATGGTTTGCATTTTTGGATTCAATATGAAACATCATGACTGTTGGTGTATGGCCAAGGAATTTGGGCAAGTTTTGAGTCCCCGGGAGGTCAAAGACACTCAAAACATGACCTCTCTGCCCCTATTTTGACACACAGGAAGCAGTCTTGGGAGATTGAAGTTTTGGAGGGGAAAATGAGCACCAAATTCGGAAATTCCACTTGGGTTGGAAAGTATACAGGTAGGGATTTCTAACAAGAAAGTATACAGGTAGGGCTTTCTAACAAGAACACTTGGGCACAATTTCGACTTCAGTAGGTATCTCAAAATCGTCTCCAAAGTGGCGCGGCACATATAGCTTTGGGTGCGGCGCACAGGGACCCAAAGGCCAAAATCACTTCCGCCCCGCGACATTTCGATTCGCAACTTTCTCGAAGTGGGCCCACTCATTTACACTGCATTTTTCTCAGCACCTAAGGCAAAGTTTAAAGAGTATTTTCACTAAAGGTTGGCTTCTATCCAAGTGGCAAAGGAAGGCGAGCATTCACCCAAGCAATTTGTCATTTTTGTAGCGCTGCACCTGTCACTAATGGTTGGATTTCCATTTCCAGTTTGTAATGATTTGAAAAACTCCCCAACTATGGGTCATTCCATTTCCCAATGGAAAAGTCCATTTATTGTATGTAAAACCATTTGCAAAGGGTTGGTTGTAATTTCTGGGAGACTGTGGGGAGAGAAACTCAGTTCTTCATTCTATATTTTGACAGAGAATTAATGAAAGGTAGTGGCTCTGGTTCATGGGATTCATGTGGTGTGAGTGTAGCAAATGTGTTCTCTTTATGTTTCATATGTATTTCGTTATGTTTCACAGTTCATTCATATTCATTTTCAGTGAAATTTTCTAAGTAAGATAAGGTAGAATTCATCTTTATTTCTCTACCTATGGGAAAGTTTCACGTTCTGTGTTATTCTTCTATTGAAAAGGATTCATGTTTTTATGCCCTTTTCACCCTCTTAAACAATCTTTCCATTTCGCATTATTTCAAATTTAATTTCTAGACTTTCCGCCTGTCTTGCCTCATGAAGTAATCTGTGCCTTTGTGTTAAATTCTCTGCTCATTGTTGTTCGTTGGTCCCATACATCCCAAAAAATCAGTCATTTATCAAAATTTTCCTCTTGTTTCCATATTTATTTACCTAGCCTAAAATCAATATTTCACTATAAGTCACCTCAGACCATATCGTTTATTTATTCACTGAGCATGACACGGAGAAAGCCCTCTCCTGTTCTAGTAGGGCTAGCTACCAGACTGAGCGTGGTTTGTGGTTACCCTGAATTTTGCCTTCCTTTAGCCTAAGGCAGATTTAGGTGCTAACATAGTGGCGACTCTACTGGGGACATGAAATTACACCCCTTAGTTCTTGATAATTCTAAGCTTCCAGATGACAAGTTTAGAATTTGATAGGCTGAGTGAGTTGGTTGTGTCCTTTTGATTTTTCTTAATAGCACACTGGCTTCTAGAAGATATAACAGAGCTAATCCAGATCTAGATCCTCTGCACATCTACGAAAATCCCAATTTGATTGAGCTCTATATCTCCCGTGTTCAAATCCCATTCATGTCCTAACATTTTTGAATATCTTGAAGAGCTAGATTTTGATGAGCAGTTTTAAATATCATTGTTCGAGACCAAATCCGAAAGGGCAGTTGACTCTACTATCCCCAATCCACAGTTTCTTGTAGATTTAGAAACTGAAAGAGCTAACCGGTCAAGTGATAACTACATTTTCGCACAGCTTCAAACTCCAATTGTTAGCCCCCTACAAACTGTGCACACTCCTCCAACACCTCCAAGGCCAAACCCACCAAGAGTGATGGCTACTCGTTTTGCACCTCTTGTTCCGCCTCAAGTTTTAGATGATATGCCCGCAGATTATCAAAGCAAAATCATGTTTTTTGATGGCGGTCCTAACAGAATTACCGCTCAACAACATGTGGAAAGAATGGTAGATTTTTGTGAACTTCACGAGATTGATGCAGCGAATGTGGCAGTGAGACTCTTTGTACAGACATTTGCAGGTGAAGTGAGGAAATGGTTCAGAGGTTTTCCGGCTACATGTATCGCTACCTTGGCCAACCTGCAAAGAAAATTTTTAGGCCGGTGGGAAGTGAAAAAGAATCCTCTCCAAATTTTGGCTGAATATGAGCAAATCAAATGAAACGCTGGTGAGTCGGTCCAAGACTACTACATTAGATTCAATTATGTTTATAATGAAATTCCTGATCATCTAAGGCCACCTGTGGGGCTAGTCATGGTGAAGTTTTTGGATGGTTTTGATGCTGACATGGCTTATCAATTAAGAGAGAGAGAACCTGCCACAATGGAAGACATGCAGAAGATCGCAGTCAGCATTGAAGCAAATCTGCTGACCAAGAGGGCTAGAGCAAAGGCAAAAAAGAAGGTCACCATAAAAGAAGAATCTTCCTCGGTAGATTAATTACTCTGGAAGGTAGAGCAGTTGCTTGAAAGGGTGAAGTTGACAAACCTGAGCCACAAGTTAGAAATCCTAACTTTCGTAGCCAGCAACAGCCACAATATAGAATAAGGTAGAGAGATCAATGAGCCTAAGAGCAGACAGCACAGCAGCCAGTACATCAACCTTTGTAGCAAAATTTTGTGCATGGACCGGAGTTAGATGAGGACGAGAATATAATAGGTGAAGAAAACCACTTCTTTACTCCTGAGGATTTGCCTATTTATATTACCGAGGATGAGGAGTATGCAAAAAGTTCATCTGTACACAAAGATGCAGATTTCATTCTAGCAAATGACACCGTTTTGGAGGAAGAATCAGATGAGTACCAAAGAGGCTATATGAATGCTCTGTCCACCCAACAGTAGTGATACTCATTTAGAAACAGAGATGTGCCAGTTAAACCAATTCAGAAGAGGAAGGACGTTGAGGCATCAAAGAATGATTCATCAGTTACACAAAGGAAAGGAAAGGAGGCGGTTAATCCGGGTAGCAGCAAATTACCATCAACAGAAAAATCAAATAAGCCAATTACATCGAAAGAAAAGGAAAGGAAAGAAATCCCAGTCAAAGAGGTAGAAGAGATTCCCACTTTTAATTTAGAGAATGAAATTTCTAAATTGAAGGTATCCATTCCCTTGACTGAAATAATGAGGAACAACAGTTACAGAAGTCAAGTGTCTAAAATTTTGAATTTTGACCCAATGTCTGACATGGTGAATGTCGAAGATGATCACCCCGAAATGATTTTTGGGCCAGCATCGAATGGTGAGTCTCCTGATAATGATGTGCCACCTTTTTATATCAGTTTAAGATTACATGATTTTGTGTTACATAATGCCATGTTCGATTCCAGAGCTTCTCACAATCTCATGCCCAAGGCTATCATGGACAAGCTGGGTCTAGACATCACCCGGCAATACCATGATCTCTATTCGTTTGATTCCAGCAGAGTAAGATGTATCGGGCTCATCAAAGACTTGGTTGTGAGTCTGTATTAACTCCCAATGAAGAATGTTTTGATGGATATTGTTGTAGCAGATATTCCTCCCAGGTTTGGCATGCTTCTTTCTAGGTCTTGGTTAGCAAAATTGAAAGGGACACTGCAACTAGATTTCTCCTATGCAACGATTCCGGTGTTTGGCCGAATGAGGAAATTGTATCGGGAGAAAAAAATGAAATACATGATTACAAGCAAGGAGAAACCAATAAATCATCCGATTAATTATGTACATATAGATTTAGAGTCTTTCGTTTTGTATTCTGATAGTTTCAATGATATCGATAGTCAATTAGTAGAAGCAGATGATATTCCAGAAATAACAGAAAATTTTAAAGGAGTTTTAAAGAAAGAAGGACAAGAACAACAAAACACCGTTGAGCTATCAGCTGAAAGTAATGGATAGCAAGCAGATAAAACACAACAAACAGATTTTCAACACTTGCAAGAGGAGGAAGAAGGTTTGTGGACCATGGATTTCGATGGAGCAGTGGGAAATGATGGCGTTGGAATTGGAATTTGGGTATGCAGTCCTTTCTCCGCCCCGAACAAAGTGCCTAGTAACGTGTGGGTATGCTCTCACAAGTTGGCTTTTGATTGTTCAAACAATGAAGCGGAGTATGAAGCTCTGATTACTGGCCTAAAAATTCTAAGAAAGGTGAATGCTAAGAGGATTGCAGTATATGGTGACTCCGAATTGGTGATTAAGCAGGTTAGAGGCGAATATCAAGCAAAGCTCCTCGGATGCGGGGTTACCCTAGTGCGGTTCTAGACATCCTAAAGTTATTTTCAGAATATACATTGACATGTGTGCCTCGTATACAAAATAGCATTTTTGATGCTCTTGCTAAGGCAACAAGTAGTTTGAAGATCCTAATGAACTCCAGCAATAAATTTGAAATTCATGTCAAGCATCGTCCGACAGTCTCGGACAATCAAAGATACTGGCAAGTTTTCCAAGATGATGAGGATATTAATGATTTTCTGCAAAACAAAGGTAAGTTCAAAGAAACCTCAATTGATGTAGAAAATGATGATGGTAAAGGTAATGGTACAGATGATGTGTAGATCAATGAAATGGACGTGTTGCAGCTAAAGAATAACGTTATTCCTAAAGGTTTGATACTTTTAGAAGAACTCTTTGATCAAGATGATGTAGCCCACAAGCCAACAAAGAAGGGTGTGGAAGAGGTCAATGTCGGAACAACTGCTAATCCTAAAATGGTAAAATTGTTTAAAGCATTGCCACAAAAGATCAAAGCCAAATATATCATTTTGTTGTCTTCATTCGCCGATGTGTTTGCTTGGGACTATTCCGACTTAAAGACATATGATACGAATATAATTCAACACACTATACCCATTAAGCCCAATCATAAACCTTTCAGATAGAAGTTGAGAAGGCTAAATCGAAAGCTGCTGCCATCAATTGAAAAGGAGATAAATAGGTTGTACAAATCAAGAATCATTGTTCCCATCATATTTTCGGATTGGATCTCTAATTTGGTGCCCGTACGAAAGAAGACAGGTGAGATTCGCTTGTGCATTGATTTTAGAAATCTCAATAAAGTTTCGTTGAAAGATAATTATCCACTGCCCAAAATGGACCATATACTTCAGCGAGTAGTGGGAGCATCTCGTATGTCACTACTTGATGGTTATTCTGGATATAACCAAGTTTCTATCCATGAAGATGACTGAGATAAGACAGTGTTCACGACTCCGTGGGGAACTTTTCATTACGCTAAAATGCCTTTCGGTTTGAAGAACACGGGTGCCACATTTCAGCGTGCAATGGACTTGGCTTTCACAAATGAGAAGGATGTCTTTTTGGTTGTGTACCTGGATGATCTGAGGGTGTTTTCCAAATCTTATGAAGAACACATGTACCATCTAAAAACTGTCTTGCAAATGTACAGAAAATATGGCCTATCACTGAATCCGAAAAGGAGCTTGTTCGCCATGGAGGAAGGCAAACTACTCGGGAACATTATCTCAAAATATGGCATTCGTATTGACCCAACACATGTACAAGTGATTCAGCAAATCGATCTGCCCCGAAATAAGAAAGAGATTCAATATTTCAATGGTAAACTAAATTTTCTACGCCGCTTTGTACCTAATCTTGCTGAGCACCTAAGAGAGATTACAAACATGCTTAGTAAGGACAACCAAGTGAAATGGACGGAGGAGGCTGTAAAATATTTCAATTTAGTCAAATTGGCTCTTTCTTCAGCTCCAGTTCTAGTCAACCCGCATTACACTCAGGATTTCATATTGTTTTCATTTGCTTCAGAGCATACTATGGCAGTTGTGTTATTGTAGAAAAGAGATGATCACGAAAGACCCATTGCATTCTTCAGTAGAGCTATAAGAGATGCAGCCATAAAATACAACATCATTGAGAAGCAAGCCCTTGCACTTGTGAAAGCATTGAAAGATTTTTGGGTATATATTCTACATTCTCATATTTTGGCCTATGTTCTTAACACTGCTGTCAAAGATGTTCTAGTGCAGACCGATCCGGAAGGAAGACGAGGCAAGTGGATTGTAGCTTTGTTGGAATATGATGTGGAAATAAAGCCCACAAAGCTTGTTAAAGGACAGGGATTGGAAAAGTTAATGGCCGAGTCAAACTTGCACGCCTTAGACATAAATCTGATCGCTGCTATGTCCGATGAGGATGAGGAAGGATCATCAATTCAGGTATCTGAAATGTTTGCTCTTTCTCTGTGGTATTCAGATTTCATATATGTGCTTAAAAATTTGTCACCACCGCCCGGCATGACTAGAAACAAAGCTAGAACACTCAAAGCTGCCAAGTTTTGCATTCTAAATTCTACACTTTATTGGAAAGATCCCAGTGGCGTTCTATTAAATTGCTTGGTGGAAAAAGAAGCAAATAAGGTCATGGAGGGTTGCCACGAGGGAGACTGTGGTGGTCACCTTTTCTAGAAATCAACAACAAATAAAGTCCTAAAAGCAGGATACTATTGGTCGACATTGTTTGCTGATGTATATAAGATGGTCAAGAGTTGTCATAAGTGTTAGATTTTCGAAGGAAGGCAGAAGTTACAGCCTTTGCCACTCAAGCCCATTGAGGTGAGTGCTCCTTTCCAGCAATGGGGGTTGGATTTCATTGGTGAAATTCATCCTGCTTCTTCCGGTCAGCATAGATGGATCCTCACAGTGACAGATTATTTCACCAAATGGATCGAAGCAATTCCCACCAAACAAGCTACAGATGCGGTAATTATTTCATTCCTTGAAAATAACATCTTGTCTCGCTTTGGTTGCCCGAATAAGTTAATCACTGATAACGTAGCAGCTTTCAAATCAAAAAGGATGGTAGAGTTTTGTCATAAATATGACATCATTTTGGGTCACTCAACTGCCTATCATCCGCAAGGCAATGGATTGGCGGAGTCTTTGAATAAATCATTGGTCAACATCATCAAGAAGCTGCTGGAAATAAACAAGAAGAGTTTGCATAAGAGGTTGGTCAATACACTTTGGGCAGATCGGGTCAGTCAGAAGAAATCCATTGGTACGTCCCCGTTTGAGCTTGTTTATGGAGTTGATACAGTGTTTCCTACCTCTCTCGTAGCCCCGGTAGTCAAACTTCTTCAGGAGGCCGACAGTGAAGATGATCCTATGTAGAGAAGGTTGAATCAAATGGTCCACTTGCAGCAGACCAGAGAAGATGTCTTCGAGAACACGTCCAAGTTGCAGGAGAAGACTAAGAAAATTTATGACAGAAAAGCAAAGGCAGAAAAAATTCAGTTGGATGATGTGGTGTTGAAGTGGGATGCAAGGAATGAGGAAAGAGGTAAGCACGGTAAGTTCGAGAATCTCTGGAAAGGTCCCTTCAAGATTGCAGCATATCAGAGTCAGAATGCCTTTCTTCTGAAGGAAATGAACGGGCAAGATTGTCTAGGAGGGCCGATCAATGGTCGACTGCTCAAGCGGTACCATTTTTGAGTCATTGACACTGCTTCCACTATCACTGTAAATACCATTTTATTTTAGTTTGGTTAGATTTTGTCAAGTTAGTCTTCAAGTCATTTCAATATCAAATTTGAGTCAATTTTTTGGTCATTTTAGTTTCATAAATGATTCAGATTCTTGTGTTGTTTGTCGAAATAATGACTCCATAGCCCAATGGACGAAGGCACTATCTAGCTCCTCCAGAGATCTGCTGTTCTTGGCACCTCCAAGGAGCTACCATCCCCCATTGGAGCCAATGCTAGAGTCGGTCTTGTCAGTCCTCCATCAGAGATCAAAACTCTTTCTGCATTTCATTTTTAGGAGTCTCACTCCATTCACTGAGCTGCATTCTGCTAGGGGCACGCCATAATCTGACAGAAAAGGTCTTGTTAGTCATTTCTCCTCATGCCTGGCACCTACTGGCTTAGGACTTTTCATCAATGTTTATTAAAGTCCATGATAGTAAATGTTTGATCTTTTAATGGACAAGAGTCATTTTCAGTCATTAGGTCTAGGGATTGGTCAATTTGCTCTTCAAAAATGTCCAATAAAGCCATGCAGGCTAGAGGGAAGCCCTTACAAAGTTATGATTTAAAGGTTTTCATCGTGATGTTGAAAGATTATGATTGTTCTTCAAATCTCTATTTTGAAGAAAAGTCAAACAGTGTGTCATTTGTGATAATTTTCAAAAACGTTTCCAGTTGATCTCTTCAGGCACAATCATGGTCTCCTTGGCCAAATGCCATGTCATGCAACCCCTGCAAAAAGTGCCAAAAATTTCATCATTTTAGCTAAAAATTCAAAGGGAAAAGTGAAATACAGAGTTGAATTAATCAGGAAAAAGAGCCAAAATAAAACATTATCAAAGTGGGTTTTGAAGAAACAAAAATTAAATCCATGACTCCAAAGTCTTTATATAAGAGTCCCACAAGAAACAGAGTCATTTTGCACACCAAGGATAGAGAGAAACATTGCAAAGTGATTGTGAGAAGCAAGCATGTGTTGTAGGTGAGTTTGGAGGAGTTGTCACAGGCGCGATGCACAAACAGAGGAGCGCGACACACAGAGGGGCGCGGCGCACACCCACAAAGGCCCGGTTTTGTTCCAAATTTGCAACAAATCACTTTGAATCCCTTCAAATTGATAGGTAGGGTCGACATCTCGATTGCTCATATGATTTTGTGAACATGATGGTGGTTTATGGCCGTGTATAGTTGTAATAAAAACGCATAAACCCTACCACTTGAAATCATCAAAGCCATTGCTCTTAGGGTTGCAAATTTGTTGTGTTGATGCCAAGGTTCCTCCTCCCTTTCATTTTTCCCCTTCTTTCCATTGTTCCCTTCCCCCCTGTCCTATTTTTCCCTATTTTTTCCTTACCCTAAAACATTACTAAACCCTTATTCCCTATCCCCTCCACTCATTTGTCAAACATAAAACCCCAAAATCCTACCTTATAAAATCTTGAAACCCTCCTACATGTCCCTAAACAAAATTTCCCCCCATAACCCCTAATCCCATCATATTATTCCCCTTCCTAATACTCCCTTTTGCATTGTTCCCCTTGGTGGCAGAGAACACATAGTTGCATACATCATGAAAGGGCCATCCAAGCACAGTCCATATACAACAGTCATGGCAAATGAGCATTCATCGGAGTATGAGGTTGAAACCCAAAGTGATTCATCCTCAGAATAACAGCTCCCTGGAGACATCATAAAAGTGGGAAACATGTTAGGGATGAGCCAACCACCCTCACAAAATTGCAGGCCTGCCCTCTTGCTATGTCATGTTTCCAGCATCTGTCATGTTTTGAGTTTTTTCAAAAGGTGGCTAGTGTTCGAGTTCATCATGAGTTGGCCAGTCTTTTTGTGCTTCACCTACCTGGAGATCACTCTATCTTGGCCGGTGTCACCTTCACACTGACACCTGAAACTGTCTCATTAGCAACCGACATACCGAATGTTGGAGAACCATGGCACAAGAAACAAAAGGTTGATCGGCAGCATTATGAGCCATAAATTAAGGCCAGTTTCTTGAGGCAGCTCCAAAGAGTCTTTCCATTCTGATATTTGAAAGATTAATATGCTCCACTCATGAATTTGATCATGAAATATTTTAGCTGTGAGGGGAGGTTCTCTCGTTTATATGCCTATCACATCAGGTTGCTCGTGCACTTTACTAGGGTATGGATGATGAACATCCCATATTTCATTTGCAGGAACATAGAGAGGATGAACACCTTCATGTAGCACAAGACCCCTCAGCAGCAACTTAACAGTGTTTATCTTTTTGTTCTTATTAAGATTTTGGCGGTTCATCAGCTGGGATTACAAGGCATTACTTGGGATGATTTCATCTCCCGTGACCTCTTCAGCACTTCACAGGTATTATCAAAGGTTGAACATGAGATAGGTGGTCCTTCTCATCAGTATGAGCACCATGATACTGCTCTTATGCCAGTATTCATCACCTATCAGAGAGGCAGTAGACATTTGTTTGCAGCAACAAAGCGAGTGTTATCTCCACCCGGGGTGGAAGGGGCCTCGCTTCCGACATCGGCAACTCAGGTACAGGATAGGGGCAATAGGCCCATGCATGACGAGGGGCCATCAGGTGAATGAGAGGTCAACTTTATCCTCATTCATGATGATGATACAGATGTGGAGAGTGCCAAACTTAGGAGGACTATCTAGGAGCAGCAAACGGAGATCCAAGCCTTATCTCTCAATTTGGAGAGGGCCAAGTGGATTATCAGGTATTTGGAGCAGAGGAACAAACATCTTGAAGACCAGCATGAGATCATGGAGTTGCAAAACGTCCGCGAGAATTGCCAAGCTGCCCAACGTAGGAGGATTGAGCTCACTCCATTAGAGCAAGAGATTAACACTGACAGAGAGTCTTGGCTCGAGCGTATCAACATCCACCTTGAGAGACTGCTAGAGAAGGCTGACAAGGACAAAACCATATTGAGGCAGATGGTTTATCACTACAGGGCACAGAACATGAGTTCAAAGACTTGGATAAGGAGTTTGAAGGCGAAATTGAGGAGAGCGACAAAAAGACAAAAGAGGCAAAAAGAGAAAGATCGTCTCCGAATATTGGCTGAAGCCTCTGTGGCCCAGCATAGCATTTCATAGAGGATCTCCAGCCCAAATTTCAAAAAATTTGGGGCAATTTTGGTCACTTGACAAATTTTTGTGCACAAAAACAGGGTTTTTCTCCCTGTGTGCCGCGCCACTAGCGCGACGCTTATGATTGGGAGCTTCAAATAAAGAATGGTTTGTATTTTTGTATTCAACATGAAAAATAATGACTACTAGTGCATGTCCAAGAAGTATGGGCAAGTTTTGAGTCCCCAAGAGGTCAAAATCACTCAAAAAATGAACTCTCTGCCCCTATTTTGACACACAGGAAGAAGTCTTGGGAGATTGACGTTTTGGAGGGGCAAATGAGCACTAAATTAAGAAATTCCACTTGGGTTGGAAAGTAGACAGGCACGGCTTTCTAACAGGCACACTTGGGCATAATTTGGACTTCAGAAGATACCTCAAAATTTCCTCCAAGGTGGCGCGGCGCATATAGCTTTGGGCACGGCACACAGGGACCCAAAGGCCAAAATCACTTCCGCTCCACGACATTTCGATTTGCGACTTTCTCCAATTGGGCCCGCTCATTTACACTAAATTTTTCTCGGCACCTAAGGAAAAGTTTAAAGAGTATTTTCACTAAAGGTTGGCTTCTATCCAAGTGGCAAAGGAAGGCGAGCAGTCACCCAAGCAATTTGTCATTTTTGTAACGCTACACCTGTCACTAATGGTTGGCTTTCCATTTCCAGTTTGTAATGATTTGAAAAGATCCCCAACTATGGGTTATTCCATTTCCCAATGGAAAAGTCTAATATTGTATGTAAAACCATTTGCAAAGGGTTGGTTGTAATTTCTAGGAGACTATGGGGAGAGAAACTCAGTTCTTCATTGTATATTTTGACAGAGAAATAATGAAAGGGAGCGGCTTTAGTTCATGAGATTCATGTTGTGTGAGTGTAGCAAATGTGTTCTCTTTATGTTTCATATGTATTTCTTTATGTTTCACAGTTCATTCATATTCATTTTCAGTGAAATTTTCTAAGTAAGATAAGGTAGAATTCATGTTTATTGCTCTGCCTGTGGGAAAGTTTAACGTTCTGTGTTCTTCTTCTGTTGAAAAGGATTCATGTATTTATGCCCTTTTCACCCTCTTAAACAATCTTTCCATTTCACATTATTTCAAATTTAATTGCTAGACTTTCCGCCTGTCTTGCGTCATGAAGTAATCTGTGCCTTTGTGTTAAATTCTCTGCTCATTGCTATTCGTTGGTCCCATACATCCCAGAAAATTAGTCATTTATCAAAATTTTCCTCTTGTTTCCATATTTATTTACCTAGCCTAAAATCAATATTTCACTATAAGTCACCTCAGACCATATCACTTATTTATTCACTGAGTGTGACACGGAGAAATCCCTCTCCTGTTCTGGTAGGGCTAGCTACCAGACTGAGCGTGGTTTGTGGTTACCCTGAATTTTGCCTTCCTTCAGCCTAAGGCAAATTTAGGTGTTAACAGAATATATATCTGACAGGAAGATGCTAGTGGATTATTTTAGTGTCTGTGGGATCCCTTCTATTGAAACCCCTCCCACGTTTCCTATTTTTGCTTCCTCAAGTTTCCTCAAAGAAGGGAAACAAGGCTTGCACATTCTAGGAATAGTAACACACTAGAATACAGCTAATTATTCCATCATGTGTTACTTTATCAAAATTTTGTTGTTAAGACTGACAAACAAATAATATGTGTTTGAGTTAGTAGTAATAACAATTTGATAATTATTTAGATTGAAAATACATAAAAAGATTATGCTTCTAATATCCTTAAATATATTTGTTTTTCTCAATATTTTTATATAAATATTGCACGCTACACTTATTTCCCATGACAGTGGGGAATCCATGTCTATTTATAATATATTGGGTGTCGTCATCTATCGATTTCTTTTATGGAGATATATACATCTCATTTTAGGAGTCTGAATAGAGAAAAACTTTACCATCATCACTATAAGGGTTTGGTTTTTTTGCGCTGGAACATTGATCTTCATTAAGAGAATTGATAGGCAAACATGGCAAATTGTTTGCAAATCAAAAAGAGGCCAAGGGAAGAATACCAAGGAAATTTTATTTCAAGAACGCCAACAAGAATTTCCATGAATACATCATCGCTCATCACCTGCTTCTACCCTCTACATATGCGAGATGGTAGAAACCATGAAGCTTCCACATATTTATAGAGATTATCATGTACAGAGCTTTGGGCATGTAGGCATGGGTAGTGTTCAATTTATTTTGACTGGGGCTGACATAATACTTTTTTTCCATTCCTATAAGGATCTAGTCCTATTGAGAAGAGAAGGAGATCAAATTTCACCTATTCACTATAACATCAACATAAGCGTTGGTGCCGACCGTGTGAAGGGTTTCATCATATCTGTGTGTTACAACAAACACAATAATTTATTTATGATAGTGCATATGTGTTAGAAATTGTAATTACTCCCGCATGTGGAGTTGGATAAAGTTATAGAATCATTTAATTGGGTGTTGAGCATTGATTCAAGTCAAGTGATGGATGATGAGTTAAGTGAAGTCCATATTTAGAGTGTGAGTTCACTGAGTTAAGTGTGCGTTCATCATAAGTTATTTTAGGTGAGTCGCTACTTGGAAACTATTAAATAACCTTGACCGGGTTCATTGTGAGAATAAATTTTTTGTTTTAGCAATAGAAGAGTTGCAACTTGTGTGATTTGTGTGAATATTTGTTTTGTCTCCTCTGTCTTTAAACAAATTGGTATCAGAGTGAGGTTACAAAGAGCAAGGCATAACGAATTAGCAGCAATCCATGTGAGAGGAGAAATATATTTTTTCTCGTGGTTAATGCTATTTCACACCTTATAAGTTGCATACAAAGCATTATAAGGCATACGAGTATCAACAACCACCGTGTTACAAGAGGAAAACTTACACACTTTTGCATGCACGCAGGTCGAAATTTTGTTCGAAGAATTAGAGCACTCATGCCAGACTCTTGGTTGTGAATGGCGTTAAACGCAAGCTCTCCTTCATTCTTTCCACACTACTCTTCATAAAAGCGAAGATTTATATCGTGAAATGGTTTTTCCCAAATTTTGTTGACATTTCAAAACCCATTTGATTTGGAGAAGTAGCCGCAATTGTTGCAGACAACCTGGTGTAGCACAGGTGTTACATCATTAATGCGCTCTCCATTATCATGGAAGGTGTGAGCACGCAGGCATCTAAAGAACATTTTAAAACAATTTCTAAAGTTTTTAAACATCAAGTGTGCACGGTATTAAAGAGATATTGGAGAAGTTTTTAAAAGCTAATATTTAAAGGGAAGCTTTATGAAAGTACTTTTTCATAAATGTTTGACAGGAAGATCGAAATTTTATGTTAAAAGGTCATTGTGTGGATCTAAGGTTATTAAGGACACAGTTTTGGTTTGGAAAAAGAAATCCATTCAAAAGGTTATGCTAAAAGGTTGGAACAATTATTAAAGTGTTTTTATAATTCAAAGAAGAAAAAAGGTGTTTTGGAGAGAAAGATTTGGAAATAAGTTTTGTTTTTGTTGGTTTTTTTTTAAAGGCAAGGTGGTTTTATTGGAAAAAAGAGTATTATGGGGCTTTGCAAAAGTCCAACCATCTGTGAAATTTTTCGTGTTTTGTCAAACATGAATTTTTTTTGGTGAAGATTGTGTCTTACGGGTGGGCATATTCAAAATCATATATCTTTCGAGGGTGATATGGAAGACAACCTCATGCAATTAGCAAAGAAGCTAAAAAAAAATGAATGACAATAGTCATGGGTCGCAAAGCACAATTGAAGAAGACTAAGAAAAGGAATCGACAAGAAGAGGTAGAGATTGTTGCCGTGTTTAGAAAGTTTTAGGGTGTAACCGAGGAACTAATAAGTCTGGCAAAACACAAAGAAGAATTTGGTGCAAAGGAGAGTGACATGCAGCAACAGGTTATGTCAAAAGAAAAGAAGTCAGCCGCAGATCTGAGAGTAGATGAGAAAGACTCTGAGACGAAAACAAAGCTTAGAGAATCCCACTCAAAAGTGGATGATGGATTTCAAGACCATAAAATTTAAACCCATTATGTAAGCATGCATATGGATGAATAAGATGTAACAAAGATTGCAGAGAGAGAAGCAGTAGCCTTTGTATGTGAAGCAAAGCAAGGGCATATAGATGCTCAAGGAATCCATTGAAGTGTGGATGATGTAGATGATTGTGAATCCCACTGTGATGAGACACATGTGGATGATGACTGCAAAGTTATATGTGACTTGGTGAATCTAGCCATAGCTGATGGATTTGGTGAAGTTGAAATTGTCAATGAAATTGACAATGAGCACATGCATGCTCGGATATCACACCATAGTGTGGATGAAAATTATGTTGATGATATGTGTGCTTTCGTTTTTGAAACAAAGATTGATTGTGGAAATATGGTAAGTGCAATATTTGATGAAACATTGAAGGTTGAAGCTGCCATTGTAGCAGTAAGTTATGAAGCAGTTAGAACTGATCACGAAGCATTATGTCATCTAGCAAGAGTTGATGATCAAGAACAGGATAAAGTGATTGAAGAGTTTTTGATGAGAATATCGACTAACAACATAACAGTGGAAGACAACCTCCATGCATTTGAAAATAAGACATATGTAGAGAAGGAAGCTCTCACTCAAGAGAATCATATTAAAGATGTTTTTAACATTGTTTTTGAATATGAAGGCATTCAAAAAAGCATGGGAGTAGAAGTTGAAAACAAGGTTGTTAATAAATTTGATGCAGATTTGAATCTCACTAAAGAATGGATTCAGAAACCAATATAATAAATTGAAGCGAGTCTTAAAGAAACAAATGGAATAAAAGAATTGAATGAAATGGTGAATACTGATCTTGAGTGTGCAGGTTACTGAAAAAAAAAATAAAAAAAAATAGCAGTACCTAAGAATGAAAGTGAAAAGAATGATATGGATGTTTTTGAAGACAAATATGAATTCATTGAAACCATTTTTCGGCAATGGAGACAAGAAGATATAAGATTCTACTATGAAGAAATGTAGTAGAAAGAACAGGAATATGAAGCGTAAGAAGCAAAACAAAGAAGACAACTTGAAGATGCAATGTTGTGGAAACGGTCCATGGTTGAACGAATATTTGAAAAGGAAGGTGTAGTAGACAAGATCAGATTGTGTTTCGGCACAAATTCAAGAAAATTCAAAGAAAAATCACAAAAACAACAAGTAAAGGATTATGGTGCCTACAACAACAACACACAATAGAGAATGAAGCAATTTCGAGGATTTAAATTTGGAAGAATAGAAAAAGAAAATGCAAAGTTGTGAAAGTCTTGAATCATTGTAAGCCTAGATGAGACATAAACCAGCATGCATGCTTCAGTGATAATTGAGTCAATTTCTACTATAAGCCTAGAATGCATATTTGAGTCATGTTGAATCATGTTGAGTTATACGGTCGTAATTAAGGGGGAGTGTTAGAAATTGTATTTACTCCCGCATGTGGAGTTGGATAAAGTTAGAGAATCAGTTAACTAAGTGTTGAGCGTTGAGTCAAGTCAAGTGATGGATGAAGAGTTAATTACAGTCCATATTTAGAGTGTGTGTTATCTGAGTAAGTGTGTGCATGTTAAGTTATTTTGTGCGAGCCGCTACTTGCAAAATGTTAAATACCATTCACCAGGTTTATTGTAAGAATCATGTTTTTGTGTTCAATAGAAGAGCAACAACTTTTGTGATTTGTGTGAATTTGTGTTTTTTGTCCTATGTATTTCTAACAATATGGCGTATCATAATAAATGGTAATGTTACACCATTGAAATAATAATCCTCGATATTGCATCTATACAACCAGGAGGAACTCTGAAGACCATGCACCTTTTTCCTGTAGAGTGTTGCGTAAATGAATGGTGTTTTGATATTCCAAATTGGAGGGCCATCATTCACGATTTGAGGTACCATACACTTAAGTGTTGTGAATTAAAAGAGTACACATTGTTGTTTGTAATAACAAATCTAGGTTTCAAAAATGCTAGTCCAGATAACATTTGGAGTATTTGTTCAAATATAGAAAGTCCAAGTTTGCGAAATATGGACATTGTGATATATGAGCAAATTTCTTTCAGTAAAATTAATGGAAGGGTTGGATTTGAATTGAAATTTTTGATTTGAATACTGCAAAAATAAATATTTCTCCCTCAGCCTACTACTGAAGAGATCATAAAGTTTGTCATGTTGTGTGGGAGAAATACACTACTTATTCAACAAGATTCATTGTAGATTGAAGTGGTAGAGATCTACAGTGAAAACCCTGTTTCAATCAACATCAAAAATACAAATATTATTGCGGTTGGTGAACCTTACTATTTATATAAAATATCCCAGTTTATTTGCGGTATAGAATCCAGAAAAATTCACATTTGTAATCTTCAAGGTGAGATTTCACTGACCCATGAAGATCACTTACTTGCAGAATGGCCAACATTGGATTACATGATGTGCACCATCAGTAAAGTGATGGGTATAAAGTGTGAATGTTAGCAGCATTGTTACAGGGAAATGCTTGGACAATATTAATTTGGAGGATCCCAATGGTTCTAAAATTAGAAAGGCAGTATTGAATGATGTAGTCCGGGAATTCGCATTCAATGAAATCACTCACGATATTTTCACGAGAAATGATGGTAGACTTTGTGGCATTTGTTCCAAAGAATTCTACAAGGATGGAGGAGAATTGAGGAGCTAAAGCCTATACAAACATGGACAACCTGAGGTGTTTAGGAGCTAAACCCTATACTAATATGGATGATCTCAAGTGTTTAGGAGCTAAAGCCTATATATATATATATAGATATAGATATAGATATATATAATTAGGGGTATTACATGCAACTCAGAATTGAGATACTTGTATTTAATCTTCTCAACCAAAAAATAGATTTAAGGATCCCTCATTTTGCTTCCATCAACCAACATCATATTTAGCATTTATTTTCATCTAGATTTGGTTCTTAGACCCATTCATGTGTAGCCTACATGCTCTGCATACTGAATCACTTTGTTTTATAGTCTCTAGCATGAGGTTGTATGGGTAATATCCCCAAATGCATGGTGAAATATCAAAAAATTCCATATGGGTACATTTACGATACCATTGGGATAGTTGGGTACAAATCCCAACTAGTCTCATTCTTGTGGGAGGTTGGTAGTTCAGCTACTGATTCTCTCATCAACTAGTTGCTTGGAAATTGGGTTTCCAAATTTTAGATTCAAAAAAATAATTCTTGGAATGGGTTATTTTAGTAGGAAAATATTTTCCACCATTCCCCTTTCCAATTCCAACTCATGGCTTATGGTCCATATTAGTGCTCACATGCATTATTTTTTTGATAATTTCATTAATGTAAATACAACACATAGTGTTCTATGTTTAAACCATTCCACATTTACATGTTTGCTTAGGCACAATAGTATAATTTAATTACAATATTAACAAGGAACCAAAAAAGTGGTGTTACGGATTTCTTGTTATGCTTTGAGGTTTCATTCTTGTAGTTTGATCCACGGAGGCTTACTTTATCCCTTAAGACTTGATTTTCCTCCCTCCACTATCACCCGCAAGCAAATGGCTAGGTGGAATCCACAAACAAAGTGATCGACTCCATTCTTACAAAGACAGTAAATATGCATCAGAAAGACTATGCCAAAAGATTACCAGAGGCTTTGTGGGCATACAGAACCACTTGGAGAAATAGCACAGGACATACACCATATGAGCTGGTATATGGCAAATAGGTTCTCTTACTAATTGAATTCGAGATCAAAACTTTCAGAACTGCAGTAGAGTTAGGACTAGATCCCTCTGAGGCACAACAACAGTGTCTTCTCCAATTAAATGAGTTAGATGAATTTTGTAGGGATGTTGTTCAACAGAACATACTAATTCAGCAACAACGCAAAAGATGGCATGACAATTCTATCCAGAAAAAGAAATTCCAACCAGGTGATTGGGTGCTCCTTTATGATTATAGATTTAAAATATTTAAAGGGAAATTCCATACACGTTGGATGGGACCTTATGAAGTGATCCAAGTATTCGAGAATGGAGAAGTAGAAGTTAAAACTATTGATGGACAAAATTCAGTATTCTTAGTAAATGGACACAGGTTAAAGAAGTATTTTCAGCCACTTACTAGGAAAGATTTTACACAACAAGTCGAACAATAATTCGGGACGGTAGTGGTGAATGGTAATACCAACCTTTTGAAAACACAAATTCTTCTTCTTCTTAAAAAAAAAGGGGGGGGGAAAAGTAAAGAAAAAAACATTTTCTTGTAATTATGAAAATTCGTTCGCTGACATGGTTGCAGAAGGATCAACCTGAAAACTAGCTCGCTGGCAAGAAGATCAAAAATTTCTAATAAAAAGAAAATGTTGCTTGATCTTTAGATATACTAGCGATCACCAAGTAAAAGCAAGTTCAGCAGAACCAACCTTTATACAATTGGGGTAATTAGCATGGATATTTTTATTCAAGTAATTCTTAATTTTCGTTGCAGTTATTGTTTTCTTGCACCAGTGCAAGCAAACCTTCCATAAAATTTCATGCCTTTCTTCATATTCCACTTCCATAATATTACCTCAGCTTTCTTCTTCAATCCCAGAATAATTAACCTTCCCACATTCTTCTAAATTTACCCTGTCCGCTTCAAAAAAATCCCACTTTACCCTTGAATTTTTTTCCCTATACCACTTCTGTTTATTCCCTCTTTTGGTACTATTCCTGGAGTCCCTGTAACAGAATTCCTTCCCATTCTGGAATTTCCCTTTCCTAATTCTTTATTCCCTCATGAATTCATTGCAGGATCTCACGCACAAAGAGCAAAGGATATGCTCTAAAGCATCAAGAAAGGGTGAAGCAAATTTCCAGTACTTATGTTATCATACTAACTAGGAGAAAATTATTTAAAGTACAAGGTGTTTTTAATTTAGGAATCATGATCATCTTTTAATGAATGCTGAGTTCTTTTTTGAGTTATGAAGGAATGCGGAAGTGTTTAACCATTGCTTGGACATAATTGCCCCCTTTCCACCATAATCCTAGATGTCCTTCACTCATAATGATTACCTCACCTAGTCGTTAAAACCCCGCCGCAAGTACCAATCCGGCTTGATCTCAAAGATGCCATGCATCTACGGAAAATGAGCGGGTGATAAGATGGAAAAGATGGTGGACAGTTGGATCCCTATTTATAAGAACCGATTCTCTCGGTGTTGCATGTAAAATTCTCGACTGTTCATAGCCGTTAAGCAGCGATGCCACCTGTTCGAAACGAACCCTCATCTCTCAATAGGCTAGAACAGACTGCTGAGTATCACAATAGTCTTGCACTATTTCAAGACTCAAGCTTTCTTCAGTTCTTGTAGAAGTTTGACGGGCACGATAAAGAAGTGGCTTTACAGTTTGCCAGAAGTTTCAAAAATAGCCGAGTAAAAATTGGGCCTCTCAAATTTAAAGTCATAGAAGAATTTATAGCAACAACGACATGCTTGGAAAATATTGGTGAGCAGTGGTTTAAAAATCAGAAACTAAAAAGGAAGTGATGGCAGTGTTTTGTCATCGATAAGAAGATGGAGGTAGATTGGAAGGAAGGAGTTCCACACAGTCTCCTGCTGGCACCATGGAAAGACCTCCTTTTCATCCTACATAAGTTTGTGACCTATGAGGAAAGATACTCCCACACTTTTTTATATCATTTCAGGATGTTGCAGCATTTCGAGGCCGGCCAGCACGTCCGGTGGAGGATTAATTTCCCCTATTTTCTGTTTAAGAGCTTAGAAAAATTGGCCAAAGGTGTGTGGGATGGACAGGCACTGCTAAAATAGTTGCATAAGGAGACAACTACTGGAAAGGAGACATAGGACCCCACCATCAGAAGCAAGGGCCCAAGTAAGAATGAAAAAGGGAGTCCTTCTTGCACCAGTGTAAAAAGGAAACGATCAGAAAAATTAATAAAAGAAAAGGCCCCATATTCAAATAAGAAAACAGTTGGCGCACCGGCTAAAGAGACTCCTTCCATGCCACCGGTACAAGAATAGACCCCTGAAAATGACAACCTGTCAGCCCTTGTGGACGCAACAAAATTTGCAGAGGTCGAAGATGATGCTCTGTTGGCTGATTTCATTAAAAATCACTGGAAAAGGAATAAAGTATCTGAAGCAAGAAAAGAACCACAGTCCCCATAGGGTGTTGAATCCCCTCCTGCACTAGTACAAGAAGAAGCACCAGTACGAGAAGAAGAAGAAGAAGTAGGAGGAGAAGAACCTAAAGAAGAAGAAGCAGAAGAAGAAGGAGGAGGAGGAGAAGAACCCACAGAAGAAGAAGTAGGAGGAGAAGAACCCGAAGAAGAGGAAGCAGAAGAAGAAGAAGTAGAAGAAGGAGAGGCAGGAGAAGAAGAATCAGAAGAAGAAGAATCAGGAGGAGAAGAACCTGAAGAATACGAAGCAGAAGAAGAAGAAGCAAAATAAGGAGAGGTAGGAGAAGAGGAACCAGAAGAAGAAGAACTAGAGGAGGAAGAACCAAAAGAAGAGGGACCAGAGGAAGAAGAATTTCCTGATGTAACCATGAGGGATATTGAGGTCCATGAGGAAGACACAGGCCTTGCCGAAATAGAAAAATAAAAATATTTGGTAACTCATGCTGCTTAGGTAGTTGAACTAAAGCTTCAACTACAAAACTTAGAATAGCTTATAGCTAAAGCGCAGGAGGATAAAGAACATAATAGAGGAGAATTGACGACAGAGATCCAGAAAAAGAGAAAGAGAAGTTAAAGTTTGGATGTACCAAGCTACGAATGTTTCTAGCGACTTTAAAAGGTGACAAAGAAACTAAAGAACATCAGAAAGAAGAAGTCTGAAACATTGTAGGCTGATGATAGTATGCCAGAGTAGGATTTGGCTGGAATGCTCAAAATTTTAAAGTTTTTTGCAGAGGTAAAGAGTTGTGTGAGGACACACAGTAGTTTAGGGATGGCAGGATGTTAGCCCCCTAATTTTCTCTCTTTTTTCCATTTCCCCTTCCTAAATCATAACTATTTACCATTGTTTTACCCCTCTTATACACCCTCATCTTGCACCAGTCCAAGAACGGTGACATATTTTTTATGCACTTTATTTTTCATATTTTTAACTTAAGTTAGCATTAATTAATCATTTATTACATGATATCTTGCTTGTAATCACTCTTTGTAACTTAGAGATATCTCCAATGTTTATTTGATATTCAAAGTACTTACTGTGATTGTTGATCCTAGTGCAAGATCGGATCTTGCACCGATGCCAACACAACAAATACTTGCAGTAGATCCAAACCTCCTTGGTCACTGCCTCATTTTGAGCAGCTTTAGCCACGACAACAAGATCAATCTAAAGGCAGCCAAGCTCCAGCCATGACAAGAAGATTGATCGAAAGTTAGTCGAGATCAAATTTATGAAGAAGGAACAACTGGCGATTGGCTACTGCTAGTTTTGTTAAACTGTGTAATTTTGAAGGCCTAGAAGCTAAATTCTACGTTTGGTTATTTAATTGGTTGAACGATCTATTTTGGCCTTTGGCCAAAGATCTATATAATGAATAATGTAAATAAGACGAGGATAGTTTTGGATAGAAGCTTTGTATAGAACGAAGACACAGCCAGAGAGGCGGGAACAAGTTGTTGTATTTTGTTATCGCCCAAATCTGGGCTGGATGATGTATTCACACTTGTATTTGCCTCAGTGAACTAATAAAAAGGGAGCTCCATCTCATGTTTTATAAATTGCATTTCTATGTTTGAATTTGATGAATTCATTAAAGTACTGGGCAACGTTTCTATTTGAAAGGGAAACACGTTGGTTGGCTAGGGCTCGACCAACCCAAGACATTTACCCTTTTTCTTGTTTCTTGTAATTTTTGTTTATATTGTCAAGTGTGATTTACTTTCAAGAACATGCATTCCTGTCTGAGTGAAATCGGATCCGTTGTGTGAAGTGGCTAAATTTCCTTTTCCTGCACCTGATTTCAGATTGTTTTTGCCCACTTGTTCCAAGCAAGAGAAATAAACCTACACCAGTGCACGTTGGTGTGATATTCCTTTTTTGCAGTTATGTTTGGTTGGTTTTCCCCTCCTGGTCCAAGCAGGAGAAATGAACCTGCACTAGTGCACGTTGGTGTGATGCAGCAAGCTTTTCTAGTTTACTTCCCGCAATTTTCTTGCTATTATTAAACACTTTATGATAGGATAAATGTATATGGATTATTTATTTGTTTCTACACTCTGTCAAAATCAGAAACATTCATTTTTTTTATGTGTACAATTTGATTTAACAGTGTAATAGCACTTGCAGTAACTAAGCACTTGTTTTAGGAATTAAATGCTAAGTGCAGGAAGCTTTGTTCCGGTGCAAGAACTAGTTTCTTGCCACGAGATTTGAGTGTTTTGAACTAGGAAAAGTTCAAGCCCTTGCAGGAAGTAAAACACCTTTAGTAAAGACACCATTTATACCCTCTACATAAATCTCTGTTTCTGCACTAGTGCAAGCAGACTGCAATAGTGCACGACATATTAATGCAAGAAGGAAATCTCTAAAAGAATAGGTTTAAAGGGCCCATCTGATGAGACTGCTAAGTGTCTCTGTTAAAGAAAACAACACACTCAGTAGTTAAACACTAGTTAGGTAGAGTGTTTTCCCCTTTATTTCTGAATCCCTTTTTGCAAATTCATTCTTCCTTGTTCCAGTCTTAGATTATTTTGATGGTTCAAGTTTCCTTTTTCTCTTTTCAGTTTGATTCTGCAATATTTCCTTTAAAGAAAGTAGGGATTATATTAGAAATATTCATACCATCTATGGCATTGCCTGTGCTTCATATCTAAGTTTACGGATCCCCCGGGTTGAAAATTTAAGTGTTGAGGAGTTTGCTTAAGTGTAATTCCTGCACCCAACAATCCCTTTTCTTCATGTACCTAGAAAATTTATACTTGTAATTTCTGGGATCTAACAAACCTAGTAGTTTCCCTTCTTATGTATGTCTAAGGTTACTTTCCCTTGGTTTTGAGGCAGGTGAATTCCTCAATTTTCCCTTTTCCTCGTCGCAATTCTCCTTCTCGGTGGCTGATAGATTATTCAATTGTAATTGGGACTGCTAAGGGAGGTTGAGCCTTCTCTCATTTGATCCTAGTGCTCTTCCTTCTTTTGAAATATAAGGGGCCTTTATTAGGCTACCTCCTTTTGGTTTTGATAGGTCTTCTAATGAGCTCTGAATAGAGAAAATCTTTACCATCATCACTGTAAGGGTTTGGTTTTTTTGGGCTGGAACATTGATCTTCATTAAGAGACTTGATAGCCAGACATACCAAGGGAAGAATGCCAACGAAATTTTATTTCAAGGCCGCCAACAAGAATTGCCATGAATACATCATCACTCGTCACCTACTTCTACCCTATGCATATGCAAGATGGTAGAAACCATGAAACTTCCACATATTTATATAGATTATCATGTACAGAGCTTTGGGTATGTAGGCATGGGTAGTGTTCATTTTATTGTTATTGGGGTTGACATAATACTTGTTGTCCATTCCTATAAGGATTTGGTGCTATTGAGAAGACAAAGAGATCAAATTTCACCCGTTCACTGTAACATCAACATAAGCATTGGTGCTGACTGTGTGAATGGTTTCTTCATATCTGTGTGTTGCAACAAACATAATAATTTATTTCTCATAGTGCATATGTGCTAGAAATTGTAATTACTTGTGCATGTGGAGTTGGATAAAATTAGAGAATCATTTAATTGAGTGTTGAGCATCGATTCAAGTCAAGTGATGGATGAAGAGTTAAGTGAAGTCCATATTTAGAGTGTGAGTCAATCAAGTTAATTGTGTGCACATCGTAACTTATTTTAGGTGAGTCTCTACTTGGAAAATATTAAATAAACTTGACTGAGTTCATTGTAAGAATAGAGAGTTTGCTTGATCAATAGAAGAGCCATAACTTTTGTGATTTGTGTGAATATTTGTTTTGTCTCCTTTGTCTTTCCAACAAATTCGTATTAGAGTGAGGTTACAAAGAGCGAGGAATAATGAATTAGCATCAATTCGTGTGAGAGGAGAAATATATTATTTCTCATGGTTAATTCTCTAACACACCTTGTAAGTTGTATACAAAGCATTATAATGCATAATAGTATCAACAACCACCGTGTTACAAGAGGAAAACTTACACGCTTTTGCATGCACACGGGTCGAACTTTCTTTGGAAGTGTTAGAGCACTCACGCTAGGCTCTTGGTCAAGAATGGTGTTAAACACAAGCTCTCCTTCATTCTTTCCACACTACTCTTCCTAAAAGCGAAGATTTATATCGTGAAAAGGTTTTTCCCAGATTTTGTTGACGTTTCAAAACCCATTTGATTTGGAGAAGTAGCCGCAGTTGCTGTGAACAACTTGGAAGTGGCTCCATAAAGTAAGAAGTCCAAGCAAAGGTGTTAAATCATTAATGGGCTCTCTATTATCATGGAAGGTGTGAGTATGCAGGCATGAAAATAACGTTTTAAAACAATTTCTAAAGTTTCTAAAAATCAAGTGTACACAGAATTAAAGAGATATTGGAGAAGCTTTTAAAGCTAATATTTAAAGGGAAGCTTTATGAAAGTATTTTTTCATAAATGTTTGACATGAAAATCAAAATTTTATTTTACAAGGTCAATGTGTGGATCTAAGGTTATTAAGGATTTGTTTTGGTTTGAAAAAAGAAATCCGTTCAAAAGGTTATGCTAAAAGGTTTGAAGAGTTAATAAAGTGTTTTTATAATTGAAAAAAGGAAAAAGGTGCTTTGGAGAGTAAGGTTTTGAAATAAGTTTGTTTGTTTTTTTTTTTTTTTATAAGGCAAGGGGGTTTTATTAGAAAAAAAAGGCATTTTGGGGCTTTGCAAAAGTCCGACCATCTATGAATTTTTTCATGTTTTGTCAAGCATGAATTTTTTTTGGTGAAGATTGTGTCTTACAGGGGGGCATATTGAAAATCATATTTTTTGGGGAGGTGATATGGAGGACAACCTCATGCAATCATCAAAGAATCTATAAAAAAAAGGAATGACAATAGTCATGGGTCGCAAAGCGCAATTGAAGAAGACTAAGAAAAGGAATCGAAAAGAAGAGGTAGAGATTATTGTTGTGTTTAGAAAGGTTCAGGGCACAACCGAGGAACTAGTAAGTCTAGCAAAAGACGAAGAAGGATTTGGTGCAAAGGGGAGTGATATGCAACAACAGGTTATGTCACAAGCAAGGAAGTCAGCCCCAGATCTGAGAGTAGATGAGCAAGACTCTGAGATGAAAATAGATCTTGGAGAATCCCTCATTGGTTGAGAATCTTCTCAACCAAAAAATAGATTTAAGGATCCCTCATTAGGTTTCCATTAACCAACATCATCTTTAGCATTGATTTTCATCTATATTTGGTGCTTAGACCCATTCATGTGTAGCCTACATGCTCTTCATGCTGAATCACTTTGTTTTATAGTCTCTAGCATGAGGTTGTATGGGTAATATCCCCAAATGCATGGGAAAATATCAAAAAATTCCATATGGGTACATTTACAATACCATTGGGATAATTGGGTATAAATCCCAACTAGTCGCATGCTTGTGGGAGGTTGGTAGTTCAACTACTGATTCTCCCATCAACTAGTTGCTTGGAAATTGGGTTTCCAAATTTTAAATTCAACAAAAAAATTCTTGGAATGGATTATTTTAGTAGGAAAATATTTTCCACCATTCCCGTTTTTCCAATTCCAACTCTTGGCTTATCATACATGTCAGTGCTCACGTGCATTATTTTTTTGATAATTTCATTAATGTAAATACAACACATAGTGAACATTCTATGTTTAAACCATTCCACATTTACATGTTTGCTTAGGCAACAATAGTATAATTTAATTACAATATTAACAGGGAACCGAATGAGTGGTGTTACGAATTTCTTGTTGTGCTTTGAGGTTTCATTCTTGTAGTTTGATATGCAGAGGCTTACTTTATCCCTTAAGACTTGATTTTCCTCCCTCCAATATGTATAGTTCCCCACAATCCATATTTCATTCTCAAAATCCTCTAAGTGTGTCCATATTGAAACTTAGAGGACAAATGTCCCACAAAAAGGTCATATGTGGTGGTTTGAGGACTCATTGGTGGACCTCGATCCATGGAATCTACTTTTTAGGAATAATCTGAAATGTTCATTGCTTGACATTGGTCCAAGTATTTGGATTGATACATACTTCACCAAATACCCTAATGATCCTGGTATGCCCACTGAGAGGAAAATGATACTCTTCGAAGGTCATATGTGAAGGCTTTAGGCATTCATCTTAGCCTTGGATGCTTGAAATATTCCTCTAATGATGAAGTAAGGTATTCCTTCCACCACCATGTTGAGGATTCCTTGATCCATAACTTGTTCTCAAAATTTGTAATAATGCACATAACTCCTCTTAGAGTTCAAATATCCCCTTCCAAGGCCATGCTTATTTCTTGGACCCTGATTCTATAATGCGACTTATGTAGTTAATTATAAACAAATTTATTTGTTACAAATAAAAATAATAATGAATTGTTTTAACAAACTAAATATTTAATTAATAAATTAAATAATTTTTATTTTTTTCCTTGTGCCTTGGTCCAAATCAAATATAGCTGTTGCAGTGTCCTTTGTAACGGTTTTTTTGGTCAAAAGTTTCCTTTCAATATATTTATTTTGAGCATTATTTTTATATAAAATATATAAACTTTTAATTAATAAAATTAAATATTCATATAAATTTAAAAAAAATTCATTACCTTAGGTTAAACTAAACATTAACATTAACAATATCAAATTTGGTTTTCCCACTTTATATTAATTAATATAATCTTATATAAATAAAATATTTAAGATTTTGATTCACACATTGTACTTATTGATATAAAATAAACTTAATATTAAGATTTTGTGTCCACACATGCCCATAACAATAGGGAGGACTAAATAACTGTCCCTTCATAAAAGCTAACTAATATTAAATATTAAAATTTTGGTGCCAGCCGATGACAATGGGGTGTCATGGTGTGGACGGAATAGATGTCTATTGCCAATGACAATGGGGAGGGAATGGATGCCTATTTATAAAAGCCGGTGGGGGAATGGATGAGTATTTATAAGAGCTTTATGGAGGTATAGACATCTCATTTCAGGAGTTTGAATCGAGAGAATCTGGAGCTAAAGGGTTTGTTTTGGGGGTTGAACACTAGGAGACTCATGGCAGATCGTCCGCAGATCGAAAAGAGGAATAGGGATGAATACGAAGGAAATTTTATTCCAATGCCGCCACCAAGAATTGCCACGAATACTTCATCCCTCGCGTACCCTCTGCGTATGCGAGAGTTGGGCAAAACGATGAAGCTTCCACATATTTACAGAGATTATTATGTACGCAGCTTTAGGGATGAGGAGATTCTTCAATATTACGTGCCTAGTGTTACATATATGGTGACTGGGGCTGACACAATACTTGTTGTCCATTCCCTCAAGCATCTGGTGCTATTCAGAAGAGAGGGAGATCAAATTTTACCTGTTCACTGTAACATCAACATGGACATGGACAGAAGCATCCGCGCCCAGCGTGCGAAGCCGGTCATCATATCCGTGTGTTACAACAAACACAATAATTCATTTCTAATAGCGCGTGAGGTGCATCATAAGAATTGGCAACGTGACAGGGTGTCTAATTTCGGCGTTGAAATAATAAGCCTTGACATTGCATCTATAAAAGGAGGAGAATCTGTAAAGACCACGCGCCTTTTACCGGGAGAGTCCTGCGCAAGCCCAAAAGAATGGTGTTTTGATATTCCAAATTGCAGGGCCATCATTCACGATTTGAACGACCATACATTCAAGTGTTGTGAATTAAAAGAGTACACAATGTTGTTTGCAATAACAAATTTAGGTTTCACAAATGTTACTCCAAGAAATGTTATTTGTTCAAATCTGAAAAGTACAAGTCCCGGAAATATGGACATTGTGATATATGACCAAATTCCTTCCACTAAAAGTAATGGAATGTATGGAGTTGAATTGAGAATGTATTCTAAACTTAACGGAATACTGCAAAAAGAAATATTACTTCCTCGGCGTACTACTGAAGACGTAATGTTCGTCGTGCTGTGTGGGAGCAATACACTACTTATTCAACATGATTCATCGAAGATGGAAGTGGTAGAGAGCTGCGGTGAAAACCCTGTTTCAATAAACATCAGAAATACAAATATTAGTGCACTCCCTGAACCTTACTATTTATGTAAAAGATCCCAGTTTATCTGCGCCATTGAATCCGGAAAAATTCAGGTCTGTAATCTTCAAGGTGAGATTTTAGTGACACTTGAAGATCACCCAATTGCAGCATTATGGCCAGGGTTTCCTTCTACGAACATTTTCAATTTCAGGCATTCATACATTTCTGATTCACAGGATGTTATCATTTCTCTTTGCCGCCGCTGCTCACCTGCAATATACAGTGTGAATGTTAGCAGCATTGTTACAGGGAAATGCTTGGCAAAGATCAGCTCGGAGGATCCCAATTGTTCTGAAATCAGAAAGGCAGTATTGAATTCAGTCAGGGCATTCGCATTCGATGAAAGCACTCACGACATTTTCACGGGAAATGATGACGGACTTTGTGGCGTTTGGTCCAACCAATTCTACAAGGATGGAGGAGAAGGATGGAGGATAACTGGCTACGTTTAATACAAAACCTTTATGGTTTTTGTTTTTAATGAATTGATTTTATGAAAATATATATTGTTTTTGTTTTAAACCGGTAGATTGAAAAATCAATGTTTAAATTGAAATTATTTTTTAAGACCACATTATTTATTAGTCCGTGGTAGCTGTGTCAAGTTTTTGGCCCTCTATTACTATAAGGTGTTTTTTATTGGATGCAAATTTATTATGGTGCAAATTTGACTAGTTATATTTATAGAAATACAGAAATAGTTATATTTAATGGATGGATGACCCTCCTCCCATCAATTTATTAGAGCTTCAATGCAAAATAACATTAAGACTTGTAAACTTATGTATGCATTTTATTTGTCTAATTGTAATTCTAATTCTTTTGTTCACATTGGGAACTAGTTAACTCTTATTAGAATTGATGTATTGTAATTTTTTTATTAATTAAAGATAACTTGTCCAATTTCTTCAATATTGTCTTTGTGTAAGAATGAGAAGCATTTTTGTTTGCCAATCTAATCCTTGTGTGTTTTCTTATACATCTACATGTTATCAAGGAAAATCAATATGTCTAATGTTTTTCTCTCTTTTTAAGAGATTCATGAGCAATTTATAGTTCTATTTCTTAGAGTTTGTAGGAAAAACAATTTCTATAAAATTTCATGGTTTTGAGTGATGAAGATGTTGCCCTTTGTAAAGCAAGGGACACTCCCCCCACTACCAAATTATGTTGAGAGAAAGGATGATGATGTCATTGATGTACAAGAAGAACCTCATATACCTAAAATTGAGTTTGATCTTGCTGATGAACACATGGTAACCACGGATCCCTTAGATCCCCCTATGTTTGATCCTCCCTCTACTATAAAAACACCATTATGGCTTCACGACACCTTACAAGATGTTGAGAGACATGTTGTCACATGAGGAACCTTTAGAGAAAGTAAGGAGCCATGTTAATATCACGTATATGTTGTAGCGATGAGCAACACTACACACGTTGACTATTGTAACGTCTAAATGGATATATAAAATTGAGCATGGTCTAGATGGAAGTATCTATAGAAATTTTATGAATAATATCACGCTTATTCAACTGAGATTATCCTGATTATACACTATTGTGGAATACATGCATAATACATAATCTCATCTACCATTGATCATCAATTTTGCGAAAGCAGAAACAATTGCATGCGAATATAGAAGCATCAATCACACATAACACAATACTTCACTGGGGAAAGCATCTCGCTAAAAACCCCAAACTATCTGTATATTATATTGATTGAGATCATGTAATAGTACACAGTACAATACTAGCTCCACCTGTTACACACAATACAACACAGATCTGAATCAATCACTGGCTCAAATCACCCCTGCTGCTTGCCTGCCTCCACTGCGCAATCCTGCATAGAGAATGATGAGAATAGTTGAACCATTCACGTGTTTCCCTTGTGTAACACTACACAATCCTCATTGGCATTACTCAATCCATGCATGTGCAAATCACATGCACAACTATAGTCACAATTGACATCTGTCTTGCCCTTTCACTCACCTCTAACACTTGTCTCCACTGAACTGTCCATGCACTGAGTTAACTGATGTATTCTTCAGTTGCTTTATGAGTTAATAATTAGTGAATTAATTAATAACTAATTCACACCACTCAACATTACTCTAATTGCAGTTAGACTAACTACAACTAGTTCAAATAAGTCAAATTGAACAAAACTCCATCAACTCCTGGTCCAACTCCACACAACTCAATCACTGAAGTCCTAACTGAAGTCCTCCATGCAATAGCTCAATTTAACCCATAGGAAAAGCGTATTCCCTTCTGGCAGTTGCATGTGCCACATCTGTAGCTCGAACTGAAGTGCTCCAAGAGAATAAGGTAATGTTTAGAGTCCAAATATTATTAAGGGTTAATAATATTCGACTCTTCTATTTTTAGCTCAGCGGTCTAAAAATAGACTCTGCCCATATGTCTAAAAATAGAGGTCCATATATTTTTACAAACTTGACCAATCATCCACAAATAACATCCTGCAACTCATAGACCATGATTCATATGTCTAAAAATAGACATAGTCTAAAAATAAACTTTGCGCCAAAAATAGCAAGTGGGCCCACTTAGTGAAGGCGACTTCTTTTCACTAAGCTCCATCATCTTGTTGCAATCTCAACACTCCCTCTCAACAAGATATGGATTATCAGCAAACCCTATCCTGTCTCGATGGTACTCGAATTAGCTCTTGGTTAGCACCTTCGTCAAGATACCAACATCCTGATCCTCCATGGGAATATATGAAAGTAACATGATTCTCTGCTACACACAATCTCTGATATGATGGTACCTGATTTCGATGTGTTTGGATCTATCATGAAATACAAGATTAGCTGAGAGTTTAATGTAACTCTGTTATCACAGTAAATCACAGTAGGATCCAAATGAGACCCGAACAACCCGACCGGGATCTTCCTCATCCATATAACCTCGCATGCAACCAAACTTGCTGCCATATACTCGGCCTCCGCAGAACTAAGTGCCATGGATCTCTGCTTCCTGCTGTACCAAGAAACTGTTGTCGATCCGATACTGAAGATCCCTCCAGATGTGCTCTTTCTGTCCATTAGGCTCCCTGCCCAATCTGCATCCGTGAAGCCACATAGCTTCACCCCATCCTCCTATCTGTATCAAAATCCATATCCTGATGTGCCTCTGAGATAACGCAATACATGCCTTTCCACCTTCCAAAAGAGCTTGGTTGGCTTAACCATAGCTTGTGAAAGCTAGTTAAAAGCATAGCATAGATCGGGTCGTGTATTGACCAAATACATAAGCGACCCCACCAACTGTCGATAAACAGTGGCATCCACTACCTCCGCTGAAGTACCAACCTCCTTCCTCCAACCTCCAGGAAGAGGAGTATCAACATTGCAGCCATGCATGTTGAACTTCTCCAGTATCTCCTGAGCATACTTACCCTGAGAAACAAACGGTCCATCACTGCGCTGCCAAATTTCCAATCCCAAGAAATAATGAAGGAGGCCCAAGTCCCTCATCTCAAACTCTTGAGCAAGATCCTGCTTGCATGAAAGTATCAATTGCTCATCTCCCGTTAGAATCAAATCATCTACATAAAGTACAATGATAAGCAACTTACCCTCCACCACAATCTGGTATAACTTAGGATCTGCCTCACTCTTGGAGAATCCAAGTCCAGTGAAATAGTTGTCTATCCATGTGTACCAAGCATGAGGTCCTTGTTTCAACCCATACATCGCTCTCTTGAGCCTGTACACATGTGACTCACTGCTAAAGATCTCGAAACCTTCGGGCTGCTCAATGTACACTTCCTCTTCAATGACTCTATTGAGGAACGCAGTCTTCACATCCATCCGATGAATGTGCCACCCCATCTGCGCTGAGAGAGAAAGAATCGTTCGTATAGAAGAATACCTTGCGACAGGTGCAAAGGTCTCCTCATAATCAATCCCCTCTATCTGTGAGAAACCTCGGGCAACAAATTGTTGAGTCTTGAAAATGTTTCATTTCCATTACACTTTCACTATTATGTCCATTATATCACCTCCATTTCACTACTATGTCACCACATTCATCCCACTTTCATTATCATTGGGCCACATTTATGTTTTTGCAATCTTTATTAATTCTAAGCCTTCTAAGTGAATTTGTGGTTAAAAATTAGAAAATAATGTGCATGTGCTTATACCTAACAAATGGGTTGAGATTGTTGACATGTGTAGGTTGAAAGGAGGCTTCTAGAAGACCCTTATGTGGCACTCTAAGGCCAAATTCGAATTTGAGTGGAAAGAATCATGGGATCATGAGGATATGTGTTACATCTCCTAATCATATTGTAACTCTAAGAAGACATGTGTCTTATCAGTTCCTATTTTGATTAGGACTCTAGAGGTAGAGGGAGAGATTCATGGACTCTCATTAATGAGATGGCTTCTCATATTTTTGTATAAATATGAAGTCTCTCTCCTTCATTTGTTACTTCTTAAGTCTTAGCTTAGAGTTTGGAGTTCTTTTAGCTTGGAGTTTGTAGTTCTTCCTTGATGGCTTTTGAAAGCTTTGGAGAGCTCTGTTGTACTTTGTAATTTTGAAGAATTTGAATAAAGCTTTGATGTTCTCAACATGGAAGGAGATGTGAAGTAGATTTCATGGAGCACATTAGAATGTAAGGTAGAGTAGATTTCATTTTGTAATTTTTCTTTGATTTCATTATGTCATTTGATTTCTTTCAAGTTTGATAGATTAGATTTTCCATTCATGCAATTTTAATTCATGTAAGTGTGTTCAATCGGTTGATTGTAGATTAGTTTTTATTTACATGTTTTTGCATCAAATAGTGACATGAGATTTACCTATCTGTTGACTTTGTTTTTATTTAGATTTTTAATTTCAGTTATGCATTGATTTCAGTGTTGTTCATTTGTTTTGTTAAGTTAGTTTAGATATCAACTCGCTCATTTTATTGACAGTTACCTCCGAAAGCCATAGCAAGACTAACTGGCGAGGGATCAAAATATGAATGTTGTGATTTGATTTTAGTTTACTTTTCTGCAATTAGATATTAAATCTCTCATATCATTGACGATTACCTCCGAAAGCCATAGCGAGACTACTGGTGAGGGATCGAATTATGAATGTGTAATTTGATCTTAGTTTTACTTTTCTGCAATTAGATATTAAATTGCTCATATCATTGATGGTTACATCCGAAAGCCATAGCGGGACTACTTGCGAGGGATCGAATTATGAATGCGTAATTTGATTTTTGTTTTACTTTCCTTGCAATTTTTTATTTGTTTGAGTGAAATAGCTTAACTTTTATTTCCGTATTTAGATAAACAACAAAGACAGTGATTTCATGATCAATATTTCATCTTTTGTTTGATTTAAGTAGCTGCACATTACACTTTTTGTTCAAGTACTGATTTGATCAATAACATGTTTTAAAATCTTTTGAAGTGCTAAGTTTTGGAAGTTACCATTGGGGACATAGACCTTGTCTTGAAATCTCTACCCATACTTGACCTTAAAATTATTCTTGAGACCTTAGAATAGGATTTCATTTTCATTAAACACTTTAGGAAACCAACAAAAACAAAACCCAAAAACAAAATAAAATCTATAAAACAATGAAGTAAGAAAAAGGTTAACTAAGCACATATGGTGCACCACACTTCATCAGTTTACGATACCCGGATTGATAATTTATGTAGAGCAATTTAAGACATTAAACTGACTAGACATAAATCTTTCCTTGTACTTCTCCACACTCCCGTCAGCTACATGCTTCACTTTGTAGATCCATCTTGAACCCACCATTGATTTCCCTTCCGGTCTTGGGACAATCTCCCATGCACTGTTTCTGACAATCGAATCATACTCTTCCACCATGGCCTCTACCCATGTGGGTTCTTCCACAGCTTCCTCGAAAGAGGATGGCTTCGTCACGATACATTTGCTCACAAGAGCCATGTATCCAGTGTACTGATCCAGTGACTATCTCTGCCTGTGCTCTGTTGTAGGTGGTCCTACAACCTTCTTTGCATCTCGAGCCAGTCGCTCAGCTTCTGTAGTGCGCTTTCGGCCTTTGATGGTTGGCGTTGCATGAGTGGTCTCTTCCACTCCATGAACTTCATATTGTGGCTGATCCACATCCTGAAGCTCATCCTTAGGAACTAATAGCTCCTCATCTGCATGCAAGTGTGGATCCCTCTCAAGCGAACACTTCATGGCTTTCTCCTTCTGAAATTTTATATCCCATCGCACAACAGTCTTGTGACTGTTTCAAAAATACACACGATAGTTATGGGGCATATCAGTGTACCCCACAAATATCGCAACCTCTATGGTCGGCTCCAACTTCTTCTTGGCATCCTTCGTTACATGCATGTAAACAAGAGAACCAAAAATCATCAAATCGGAAATATCAGACCTCTTACTAGAGTAAGCCTCCTCGGGTGTACTCATGCCAAGTATCCTATGAGGACAACGGTTTTGCACATATACTACAATATGCATGCCTTTGCCCACAAATGAAGGGGTAAGCCATGATCATGCAACATCACCCGTGCAACACCCACGATCGTTCTATTCTTCTGCTCAACAACCCCATTCTGCTGTCGGTTATGGGGAGCCATGAGCTCTCTTGGAATCCCTTCTGTGCTGCAGAAGTCCTTAAACTCGCTAGAGATGAATTCACCACCATTGTCACTCTTAGGAGCCTTCACCTTCTTCCCTAATTCCTTCTCAACCAGTGCTTTGAACTCACTAAACTTTGAGTATGTCTCGCTCTTCTTATGCATGAAGAAGATCCAACACTTTCGAGAGAAATCATCAACAAAGATCACATAGTACTTGTGCTTTGCTGTCAAAGCGACTGAGAAACATCCACACACGTCTGTGTGAATTCTCCCAAGGATCGTCATGGCGCGACTATCCTTCTCGTAAAAGGTGGCTTTCACAAACTTTCCCAAAATACACCCCTTGCATTGATCTGACTGTGCAAGAGTACCTTTAGGAAGCCTAGTACACATCTGTTGCAGTATCTTCAAGGCTCCATGGTGAAGGTGGCCCAATCTTTGGTGCCATAGCTCGCCATCATCCCGGCTCACCACTCCTTCTGCCTTGCATGCCATCACTGAGCAGCCATCTACATGCAACTGATAAAGGTTCTTGACTCGAACCCCTATCTTCTAGGTTTCTCTAGTTGTCTTGCTGCGCAGGAAAGCCTTTCCCTCACTGAAAACAACATCATATCCCTTGTCTTCTAACATCGCCACAGAGATAAGATTCTTCTTCAATCGTGGAACATGCATCACTTCCTTCAATACGAAGGGTTTACCAGACTCCCTCTCAAAGGAAATGGTACCAATACCGGTCGCACTATATCTACCATCATCACCCATCTCGATGTGCACTCCAAGATATTTCTCATCTAGATCAGAAAACAAATCTCGATCTCCTGTCATGTGAAAAGACGCACCACTGTCCAAGAACCATACCGATCCCATCACACTTGATACCAAGCATGTGATCAGAAAAAAATCCAGCTCAAACTACGAGGCTAAGGCCTCTCCCACTGCAGATCCATCAGCTTGCTTATTTTTCTTCTTCTATGGATAATTTGTGGCATAGTGTATGTGCTGGTGACAGTGAAAGCACTTCACCTTGGACATGTACTGCTTCTTACCTTTCGCACAAGAATGAGAAGCCTTCTTGTTCTTCCCCTTCTTTGCTTTGACAGCCAAAGCGCAATTTTCTTCATCAGATGCCTTTGATGAAGATCCGTCCCTGGTATTCCGCCTGATCTCCTCTTGCACAAGATCTGACCAAAGTCTTTCCCATCTTGGAAACTTCTCCCAACCATTGACAAAGCCTTGATAGGAATGCCAACTCTTCGGAAGGCCAAGTAGAGCCAAGCTCACTAAGTTCTCATCATCGACAGTTACCCCCACACTTCCCAGCTCATCCTGACATTGGGTGAACTTCGTGAGATACTTGGGCATACTGTCGCCTTTCTTACACTTTATGTTTCTGAGTTTATCCTTGAGCGCCAACTTCCTCTCGTCACTCTTGCTTTGGAATAGATATGTCAATGCTTTCCACATCAAGTATGGAGAAGCCTTTCCATGGAGGCTGGACACAATGTGATCCCTCATACCCTCCAACAGAATCCTTCGACACTTTTCTGTATTCTTTTGCCAAGCCTCAGCTTCAGCAGCATTAGTGGGTTTTGGGACATTCACATCTATGAACTCCTTCAACCCATTGTCATCTAACACCTACTCCATCCTGTCATTCCATGCAATATAGTTCAAGCTACCCTTAAGAGCATACTCCAATCGCAATCTGTTGAAAGACATTCAACTTTGACACCAAGAAAACACTACTGCAAATTCGAATTCCACCAACTCAAAACTCAACCGCTTCCAATCTAAAATTCGTGAGAACTAAGTATTTCTTGTACAGAGATTGATTGTATGGGCATTCACTAGATATCTCACCTTCCAAAATAAGGATGAATCTAGAGGCTACCTGGCCCAATTACAGACTTTGCCTGAAGAAATAAAACGTAGTCACTTCTTGAATAATAGATCCGATGATCAATCCTCGCTTTGATATCCTGTAGAAATCTCTTCTACAAATCAACCTAGCTCTGATACCATGTAGAAATTTCATGAATAATATGACACTTATTCAACCGAGATTATCCTGATTATACACTATTGCGGAATACATGCATAATACATAATCTCATCTACCATTGATCATCAATTTTGTGGAAGCATAAAAAATTGCATGCGAATATAGAAGCATCAATCACACATAACATATTATTTCATTGGCGAAAGCATCTCGCTAAAAACCCCAAACTATCTATATATTATATTGATTGAGATCATGTAACAGTACACAATACAATACTAGCTCCACCTGTTACACACAATACAGCACAGATCTGAATCAATCACTGGCTCAAATCATGCCTACTGCTTGCGTGCCTCCACTGCGCAATCCTGCATAGAGAATGATGAGAATAGCTGAACCATTCATGTCTTTCCCTTGTGTAACACTACAAAATCCTCATTTGCATTACTCAATCCATGCATGTGCAAATCACATGCATAACTATAGTCACAACTGACAGCTGTCTTGTCCTTTCATTCACCTCTAACACTTGTCCCCACTGAACTATCCATGCATTGAGTTAACTGATGTATTCTTCAGTTGCTTTATGAGTTCTTTTCACTAAGCTCCATCATCTTGTTGCAATCTCAACAATATCGAGAAGTATACAATGAGGTTCGTGGACAAAGAATTCTCAAAAAAAAGAGGGAGATGAATACGATGAGATTTTTGCACCTATTGTCTAATATCATTAGAGAAATTTTTATGTCAAAAATTGGCCTCAAAACAAAAATGTACGACAAAAATAAACTTAATAACAGAACCAATACGATTCAATTTGATGATGTCAACCATGGGGATGATTCACCATTTTTGGTTACTAGTCAAGGAACCTTAGTTGGACAAACACTCTAGAGCCCTTGGTGTGTTGAGTTGCTAGTCTTAGAGCCTTTGTTGGACAAATACTTTGGAGCCTCATAAAATTTGTGGGTTGAATTACTAGTCTTGGAGCCTTAGAGACTGATCTGATGACAGTTTGGTGATGTCCAACCATGAGGTGGAATCACTATTTGATGGGTTAAGGTGGGTGGACTTTGGAAGCCCTGGATGAGTTTTTATTGATGTGTTTTATGATATCCCACATTCATACTTGGAATATGGCATGGGAGTGAATGGATTAAGATAGATTTGGCTCAACCATTCTATAGTTAGGCGGAACATGGAAGACCCATTTCGAGTTCGGATTTTGCATCACTAATAAGAGGTTATTTCTTCTTGTACTTATATGAGTATTTTGATGAATTATATGTGGTCCACATGGTTTTACTTTTATGAGTATTTGCTAATGTTATTATCCTGGTTATGCATATGTTTTATGACAGAAGTCATGTGTGGCTCTCATCATGTTTTTACTTATAATTGAATGATCAATGTATATATGACCTAATGGATAGAATGGAATTTGATGTGTTGAGGCATCAATGGTTCTTAGAAATTCTCATCTAAGTATGAGACCCCTATGCTTAGAACTATGAATTAAATTGGTAGATTACACATTTATAGGATGTTTGACAAAATGCATGGCATGGCTACTAGGGGTCCAGTCAAGGTCTTAAACAAGTATTTTATTTAATATTGTCATTTCCATGTTATATTAGTGATTTGAAGAAATGTATCAATTATGGGTAATGACCTAGTCTTTGAGCCTGAAAAAGTGGCTTAAATATTGGGGTCATGGGCATAGCACTAGAAACTTTTGTCCATAATCGTTGGCAGGCAGGGTTCTGAGATCTCCAATCTAGGTATAACCTCTCTCGTGACGTGATTCCTGTGAACAATTAATGTTTATTGTATGAATATTAAAAAGGTCCACTCTGATATAGTTTTAATATGCAACACTTTTGTAATTCAGCCTCTCTTTCGAATGAACGTGTCCTTTGAGTATTGGTGAACTCGAAGAGATAGAGAAAGCCAAAGAGTGAGCACTAAGGAAGCAAAAGATCAAGTGAGTGAAAAGGAAGCCAAAGGTCAGGGTTATCAGGCATATATAACAAAGAACAAAGAAATTTTACAGGTTGGCGAACTTGTTATCACTTAGAACTAAAAATTTGATGCATATAATTGTCTGTCCTAGTCCGATGACAAAGGTCTGTGTTAAAGTTGATTTCATTTTATTTTTTCTCATTTAGGATTTGGAGTTTTAAAAGTTTTTAACTCAAACCATACTCGACTACTATTGGTTCTCCTCCACCCATCATTGTTCCATAGTCATGTCTTGTCTTATCTGAGTCACCGTGTCTTTAAGTGATTTCGCAGTGTAATCCCATTTGCTAGTTTCGCAGCGCAATCATGGTTAAGCAGTTTCGCAGCGCGTCATGATTAGGCAATTTCGCAGCGCCTCATTAGAATTTAAAACTAACAGCGCTGCAAAATCATGGATTCGTGCATTTCACAGCGAATCTTTCCCGAAATGTCAAGTCTGTAGGTGAGTCATCAATTGTGTCCACTCATGTCAGTTTGTGTACCTCTTGTATCACGTTTGAATGCTCATTTGCCACTACCCCACCAACAGATCTGTTGATATGCACAGGAATATCATTCCCAAGAGATTTTACCGTGCATAGACCTTAATGATGGTCGTAGGTGATGCATGAGTGACAAGTCTGCCTGATTATGTATTGAAGTGTTTCAATGAAAGAATTTGAATTTCAAGCGAGGCTGATTTCAAGCGAGCCTGATTACAAGCGAGCCTGAATTAAAAAAGAGCTGAATCACCATTTCGACCGGAGATGTTAGACTTTGTGTGTGAATATCTCGAAGGAAAAAATGGAGAGAAAAGAGCACAGATCCGGTAAATGCCAGAGGACTGAATCTGAAGGCCTGGACATAGCATTGAGGGATGAAGGCGTGAAGAAAGCGTTCAAAGATGCCGGGTGCTGGAACTTTTGCAAAAAGCTACAAGGAGGACATGCGCAGGTAACTAAAGAATTTGCACTAAACTTCACTGGTTTAAATTCAAAGATAGCTATGCTAGAAGTACAGGTTTCTCCAGAAGAAATATCTGCTGTGACAGAGATCCCAAGAGGACGGGAAGAATGGTTTAAAAATTTTAAGTTTGATATGAATCCTTGTAAGGAGTTTTTAAAGGAGGCATATGTAAACGAAGACTTAACAAAAGCAGTGCCCAAAAATTATGTCAAGGAACATTATGCTCTTCTTCTCACCTGCATACAGAAATATTTGACCTATGAAGCAAGGTACAATAAGGTCTATTCTTACCATTTTAAACTACTTTCGCATTTCACTGGGAAAGTCTCCATAGACATTCCTTTTTATTTGTTTCGCAGTTTGAGTAAGATGTGTGATAAGGTGCAGCTGAGGAAAGAAGACTGTGAAACCTCTTTGTTTCATCATGGTTTGATTAAGTTGCTAGTTTTAGATGGCCTCCAAAAGATAGGCAGAGACTGGAATTCGTTTATTTTCATGGTTGGATTCCAAAGCAAGACTGGCGTTACTCCACAACCAGCCAGAGAATTCACCATAACTGAGCTTCAAAAGGAAGTAAGAGCTAAAAAGCAAACCAAGTCACAGCTAAGAAAACCAGTGAAGCCACTAATCATTCAAGAACAACCTCAGCAATCAACAAAGGAAAAAACTCAAGATAAGAAGACTGTACCTGAAACAAACAGATCTGAAGCAGTCTCAAGGGTAAGGACAAGAAGCCAACTAAATAAGGAAAAAGGTAAAGCCATAGTTTTTGAAGAGAGCCCAGTGTCTAAGGCAAGCTTGAATGATTTATTACAGGCCATTGAATTCAAGCAGTCTGAACCAGTTCATATTGATTTGACACAGTCACCGCAAGAAGGTAACAAGAATTCTAAGGCCTCAAAAAGGCTTAAATTCGATGAGCCGGGTGAAGAATTTATTTTTAAACCCAGAAGACCTATTACAATGAAGCAAGTAAAGGAAGCGCTACTAAGAACAGAGGAAACCGAGAAGGTTATGCAAAAAGATACAAGCAGAACAGTCATCACATCTCAAGGAGATAATATAGTAGCCATAAAGAGCCAATTAGAAGCAGCTAAATATGAGATTGCCAAACTGAAGAAAGCTGCTAGAGAGCATGCAGTCGTGTATGCAAATTATCATAAAGTTGTGTGGAAAGGAAGTGAAACCCTAGAAAACCAGTTGAATTTAGTAGTGAATGGCCATGCACAATTTCACACATGGACAATACCATCAATCAAAGAGGCCAAATACATTAGAAAGATAAATATGAACCTAAGAGCTGGGAATAAAGCTATGAAGAAGAAAATTGAAGACCTGAAGGCACAGCTAGGCCAGTTACTCGCTAAATGAATTTTCTTTTCAAGAAAGGTTTTGTTCCAAATTTTTGTCAAATTTGTTTAGTCTTATTGTTTTGAAGACATGTAAATCCCTGCTATACATATGAAAAATCAAAGGGAGTTTTTGGCAATCAAATGTTTGGGTGATAAACATTTTGGGTCAAAAGCAAGCTGTTTCAAATAATTCAGCAGTTTCGTAGCGCGCTATGAAACTTCTGTAGGTGATGATTTTAACGCAGACAGGAAGTTTTGTATTATGAACGGGAATTTTGAAAGAGAGACACCTAAAGGGTATGCAAGACATCAAATGGAGCTACAATAGTCATTCAGATCAAGACAGGTGTACGTTT
>APFE031159328.1:13529-34081 GCA_000404065.3 Pinus taeda
ATGAAATGAAGTATTATTTCCACTGCATCTCTATGTTTATGGTTATCTCTGTAATTTGTTGCGTTCCTGTTTAAATCCAAATCAGTGGTATCAGAGCGGTCTGCTTTTTCTCTATTTTTCTTTGCATGTCCCTAATGAGGTTGGGATATAAGGAGTTAGGGCTTGAGCTAGTCGAACCTTTGCAAGACCAGCGTATCAAATCCCGATGGCCTCCCATGGCGGAAGACAAGAAAGATGAGGGGGCAAGAGATCCTATCAAAATCTTGCTCGAAGGAGCCCTCGAGCGACAAAGGAACGCAATGATGGATAAATTTGCGTAGATCCTTCAGTGGCTACTGAGAGGCAACGCATCGGCTTCCAACAGCTACTCTGGAAACACCACACCCTTTAAGGTACACGTTAATTTTGAAATCGCCATCTTAGAGGGTCAGATAGATGCAGATGTCATAGATAGATGGTTAAATCCGCTAGAAGGGTATTTTTTGTTCATGAATTTTCGAGTCGGGAAAAGATTGTTTTCGCTCTTCTCAAAGCAGCCCCCACGTCAAGGACTGGTGGGAAACATACTGCGAGTAAAATGATGAAAGCACGGGCTCACTATTCTTAGCCACACCCACTTGGAATTCATTCCGAGATGCCATCAAGGAGTAGTACTACCCTGTCAAAAGCTATGAGGACAAATACATAAAGTGGACCACGTTGCAGTAGGGAAGGGACTAAGATTTACAGGAGTTCACAAACATTTTTCATACCCTTCACACACAATTGGGTATCAACGATTTTGAGTTACATTTGGTACTCAAATACTGCGGCTGCCTACATAGATACATCTAGGAAGAGATGGAGTTCCTGAACATCTCCTCGCTCAGCACGCCATACCAATACGCTGTCAAAATTGAGCAAAAGTTTAAACAGAAGAAGTGAGACTTTAGATCTGCGAATCCGAAGATCAAAGGACAAAGCAAAGGTGGGGTGACACAAGACAACCCGTTGAAGCCACAAGAAAAGAACAACACCACAGAGTCGATGAAGGACATAGGAAAGTGGTGTGAGTTCCATAAGAGCCCCACTCACAACATAAGTGAGTGTCGGACCAAGCAATTGCTGGTGGTTGAACTGGAGGTTTCCGAATCAGATTCATGTTCCGAACCCAAGTCAAAACCTGACAAGGGGAATGGAAAAGGGAAGCAGATCATTGATGTGGAGCCCAGCGCCATTGTTGCTAGCACCAAGATCCAGAAGAATGAGCCCGAAGATCCAAAGGAGGGGGAGTGTCTTTCCCACTCACAAATGTGGGTGAAGGGTTCACCTCTACACTTCATTATCTATAGTGGTAGCCAAAAGAACCTCATTTCAGCAGAGGTCATGAAGCAGTTGGGCCTACCGACTGCATCACACCTGCAGTTGTACAGTATCGGGTGGCTTCACCAAGGACAAGATCTCCGAGTCCGTCAGCAGTGTCGCCTTCCCTACAGCATCAAACCCTTCACAGACAAGGTATTGTGTGATGTTACACCTCTAGATGTTTGTGATGTATTATTAGGCTATCCATACTTGTGGAGGCGACATGCTGTGTATGATTCAAGGCCTTGCGCTGTCATTATTTCTTTGAATAACTCATTATACAAGATACTGGAGGTAGCCCCACCAACCACCACCTCTTTGATCATAGCCAAGAAAGGCAGCAAGCTCATCTCCCAGACTAGGAAATTCATTTTCTATCTGGTTCACTCCTAAAGTAAGGGGAAGATCGTCACCACATCCATGACCCCCGTGAAGGGTTCCTCCACGCAGCAGCAGCAGTAGAGGGATACAATGATGAAAGAATATAGGAATAACTTCTCCTCACCCACAGGGGTACCACACAAGCTTTAGGTGGGCAATAAATTCTGGTTGCATCAGCAGAAAGAACGCCTTACTAGAACCCATCAAAAGCTCAGACCACTCCATCATGGTCCTTACAGCATTACCAAGGCCATGGGAAACAATGCTTTGGAGCACAACATTCCTCCATTCCTTCACTTGCACTGAGTTTTCAATGTGGAACGCCCTCGACCATGCTTCCCACCAGTACTGGACACATTAGATATTGCAGAATAGCTTACCAAGGACCCAACTCAATAGAAGCTTCCTCATCTCAGGGAGGAACTCAACGCAATGGGAACCATTCCTTCCTAAGTGAGGAGGAATGATCCAAGTGGATGTTGGTGGCCACCCACCTATCCCACTTGGACCCCCACAACTATCTCTTTTAGTCTTTCAATTTCCATAATTGTAGCACAATTTACTATTTTTAGCAGCTTTTTAGGTCCTGAACTTCCAGAGCTGTTTTGAGGCCCTAAATGACGTTTTTTGGGAAATCTGGGAGAAAAATGGGTCCATTGACTGATGATGCTCTTCCCAAAGTTATAGATCTTGGACAAATCTTTCTAACAAGTTATTGTACGCATCAAATGGAGATCCGGTGCCAAAGTTACGACCCCGGGAAGTTGATGTACCAATTTACCCAAACGAGGCCCACAATTTGGCATTTCATCTTCTAAGGTTAAGTTTTGGGATGTTAAGGGTTTTCCATTGTTTCTCAACAATAAATAGGCCTTCTAGCCTCATTATAACACAGTTCAGAGGCATGTAGCCACCACATCTTTTCTTATAGATAAGCTACCATCACCCTAGCTAGTTTATTTCCATTACTATTTGTAAGCATATTTCAACATTTTACATTAATGAAATGAAGCATTATTTCTGTTGCATCTCTATGTTTATGGTTCTATGGTTATCTCTGTAATTTGTTGTGTTCCTGTTTAAATCCGGATCACACATGCCATGATTTCTCATAACCTAGGGATCTCGAGATGCTTAAGGCTAATTAAAGAGGATAATCTGACTGACAAGTTGGGTAAATTTGGTGCTCATTTCATATTACAAAATCTCGTTGGTGATCACTCCAACATAATGATAGACATTCATCCAACATATGGTTAAACACAAGGATTAATGTTAAGCATGTGTACTAGGCATATGTCTTCGATAAAGAATTAAGGTTGGTTAGTAGTGAAGGATTTCATATTTTTGTGGCCGAGGAAGAACATCTCAGTTCGAACCTGTGTGTTTATGGTCTAGACCAAGAAGCGATGAATTCACAATTGATTGCAAGGTATGCAATGAATGCGAACAACATTAAACTCGAAGGGACTCCCCCACTGTCATTTTGGAGTTAAGTTTGGCTATAAGAGTATGGTTGTACAAAATTCATGCATAGTGGCTCTCCATACATTCTTTCTGAACCAAAGAGATGACCTCCTCACCTTGCAATGGTGCTAGTGGCTCCCCAAATTAGATTGATTGGGCGTTTAGGAAATCATGGATATGATCTCTAGGATAGGTGGGAAAATAATTTATGAGGCTTGTTTTAATTTCACCCTGGTAATGAGTTAGTTAGAAGGTCTGAAAAAAGATGTTGAAATTGTGCAAGAGGCAGTGGAGGTAATCATATCAAAGATAGAAAATATTGATTACAATGTGGAGAACCCTAAGGTCAAGGTGGACATTATAGTTCTTTCAATGCTAAAATAAATATTTTTCCTCAATGACGGTGATGACTAGGATATGGTGATTGGTGAGGGAGGGGCTCTCCCTCTAGTGTTTCCCTATCAACAGGAGTTGCAGCAAGAGTAGGGGCAATAAGGAGTAGCATAACCATTCCATTAGGAATAAGCAAACCAGTGCGGACAAGAAATAAATTACCTTGCTTTCCTAACGTCAAGCAAGCAAGAAAATTCCTCTCCTTATCAGTCGAGCCCCCTGTCGGGTCCTTGCACTAGGAAGCACAAGCCCCTCCGGGTCAGGCTGCTATGGAGGAACTCAACCATAACAATGTGGAGGGAACCGAGTAGTTAATTTCGTAGTAATAGGTAGATTATGTTATGTAGGTATATAAGAATTAATAGGGTATTTTGGATAAATTACAAGAAGAATAATGTAGTAAATCTGGAAAAAACATTACTGCATACCCAAAGATACTAGTCAGAGAAATTTTGGAGGACTCTGGAAATTTTGATGCTTTTGAATGTGATGGCACTGACCAGATTATATTCTAATTAATAGAAATATACTCGTTCCTTCAAAAAAAATTAACACGTGAAAACATTAATCAACATAAGTCAAAATGATACATAATGTACAAATGATATAAATAAACTTGATGAATTATGTAAGACAAAATGATATGAGTCAATATGATACATTATGTCAAAATGATACATGTCAAAAATATACAACTCAATAATATGGTATATGAGGCCGTGAAAATGATACATATGATAGTAACCATGAAAATTGTCATCATAACAATAGATAAAAAATGATCCATGATGCAATCTATATGATCATGAATGTCACTAGTTGCTACCAACAACTGCGTCGTGATCATCATCACCATAGTGATGATGATGATCATCATCATCATCATCATCATCTTCTATATTGACATCGACCTTATTGTCATCTCTATTAGTGTCATCATCATCATCATATGCCATCTCAGCATCAGACCCAATGTGATATCGATCTATGTGATGAGAATCATGCAAATATTTTGGAAGATCCTTATTCTACAAAAAAAAAAAAAATTTAGAATGAAAAGTTTTTATTTATTTCATGAAATAATTGATTTTTTTTGTAATATATCTAATATTACAACATATGAAATGAAACAATAATCATATTACATCATATCAAATTGAACATACGATAATAAAATTTCAAATAAGTTTCAACTAAGATGTTGTAACAATAAATGCTATAACAATGAATGTTGTAACAATGAGTCATTTCTCTTACTTGTCAGAGCTTGAAAGTGGTTAACCAAAGAGGTGTTTCTCCCACCAAACACTACACCAACACTTGGGCAATCAAGAAAACAATTTGAGACACACAAACATAGGTAACAATAGATTGAGAAACAGATGTTGTAATAGTAGATGTTATAACAAAAAATGATATAACAACGTGTGAATGTTAAATCTTCTGAAAATTTTGTAACAATTGATGGTGTAACACCCACTACTGTTGAAAATGTTGAAACTACTATAAAAGTTGATGCTATAACAACTGCTATTATTGAAACTATTAAAACAATGACCATTACAACAAATGTTGTAACAAAGGATGTTGTAACAGTAGATGTTGTCACAATAGATCAGAGGGTAGAAATCAATTTCATCTTGCTTTTCAAAGCTTTAAAGTGGGAAACCAAAGAGGTGTTTTTGCCACCCAACACTACACCAGCACTTGGGGGATCAAGAAAACAAAATGAGAAGAAAAAAAATAGGTAACAATAGATTGAGAAGTAGATGTTGTAACAATAGATGCCATAACATATACTGTAACTTTAGATGTTGTTATAGAAATCCATTTGATATTGCTTTTCAAAGCTTGAAAGCAGGCAGACAAATAGGTGTTTCAACCGCCTAACACTACACCAACACTTGGGGGATGAATAAAACAAACTGAGAAGCACAAACATAGATAACTGCAGATTGAGAAGTAGATGTAACAAAGGATGTTGTAACAAGATATTTTGTAATAACAGATGCCATAACAACGTGTCAATGTTAAATATGTTGAAAAAGTTGTAGTCGTTGATGTTGTGACACCCATTATTGTTGAAAATGTTGAAATTGTTGTCAAAGTTGATGCTATAACAACTGCTACTATTGAAACAATTGAAACAGTGACCATTACAACAGGTGTTGTAACAATTGAGGGGGTAGAAATCCATTTCATCTTGCTTGTCAAAGCTTGAAAGTGGGTAGCCAAAGAGGTGTTTCTACCACCCAACACTACACCAACACTTTGAGGATCAAGAAAAACAAATCGAGAAGCACAAACGTAGGTAACAACAGGTTAAGAGACAGATGTTGTAATAACGGATGTGTAACATCACCCAACCCCTTATACTGTTAGAGGAAGGGTTAAAACATATTTATTTATTTCCTCTGAACTCTACTTGACTTCCCAACTCATCATAAGGGCCTCACAATTAGAGTTGTTACTATATATATCTATATATATTATATATATATATATAATATTATAATATATATATATATATATTATATATATATCATATATATATATCATATATATATATATATATATTATATATATATATATATATATTTATATATATATATATATAATAGATATATATAGATATATTAGATATATATATTATATATCAGGCCCTACCAATGAAACAACCTCTATTCACTACACCAGCCCATTGTCAACCTGTCAAGAGGGTCCACCTCTAACCAATCACAGGGCTCTCGTGCTGGAATGCAAGCCAACTCATCCCGACTGATATCATCTCAATCGATCCCATAACTTCACCACACAATCCTCTGGGGTAATATTCTAGGTTTGTACCTTTGAGCCACGCCATCACTTCCTCATCCACTCGCATTAAAGGAAAAATCAGGTTATGCCAATGAAGAGTCTCCATGTCTAGGGTTTGGATTGGTGCAAGGTTTTACAAAATTTTTGGTATAAGTTTAAGGCTTTCCCTCCTTCATTACATCGAGCTTGCCTTCAATCTTTGCCATGGATCGAATAAGGGATATTTACCCTACCTTAAGAAATGCATCAGACGAGGATCTTTATGACCATCATAAGAGAAAGTCTCAACCTGGCTATAATTTCCATAGAGATGGTTATCTCGACCATGGATCTATCTCACAGGTCTTGCAAATCTTTGGGTCAATGCCAATACTTGGTACTGATGTTGGTGCCTTATTAAGGTTCCATATGGTTCTACCCCTTCTAATATTGAGCTAATCCAACTCCAAGGATTTCCTGGCCCTTCTGTATTCCTCATTCTTAGACAAGAAATTACACTCATGTTGTCATAAGTGTTCCTGCATCCCTTACCTACCACTAACTACGTGTGAACTCATGAAAGGTCTCAACCTCACCTACCACAAGCCAAAGGTTTCAGGGTTCAAAGTAGGCCTGTAAGAGGCTCCATCACGATAAGCAGGTACTTTCAGGGCTGAGATAGCTACACTTTGACAGAAGCATAATATTTTCAGACTACATATAATGCAAGGATGGTGAAGCCTTCCTACATGGGTTTCAACTATTTTTACACTTAAAGGGAGGATAACCCTTCCAACATTGAATCAACGCCTTTTGCACAGGTTCAAGGGTTTATAGCCCAGTGAAGGAACATCCATGGATATGTACAGACCCTGCCAAGTGGTTGGTCTCTTATGTACTTATTTTATGTTCATAAAAAAGGTCTGTGTGCCCAATTTTCTGAGTTTTTATTCTAGATCCTTATGGATCATTCCGCTGCCTGTGGCATTTCATGACATATTCGTATTACTTACATATGCATTGTAAATTAGTATGAATGAAAATTTACCCCAAGATAGGATTATGGTTTAGGATCATGACTCAAGCTAGTTTATTGTATATAACATTGCACATTTTTCTACAGAGTATATGTTATGAACTGTGGTAATGAGCATTCAACACAACACTTTATTCCATTACAAATGCATACATAGTTCAACTTGTTTATCAACATTATTCATTTTGAAGTTGTGACATGTGATATGAATTTATTTATCATAACTATAAAGATATCTCTACATAGAGAGACATCCACATGCTCATCACATTAACAACATTGTTACAATCCAAAAATAATCCAAACCATTTCAACCATAAATGCATCATAAATTCATTAATATTTAAGCAACACAAACATATACTTATATTTCAAGTTGCATGGAAACTAAGTCTCGGACAAGGAATCTCCACCCAATCATAGACAGTTGCAACCACACTTACTTACAACTATCACCCCCGTGCCAAATTCCAGATGTTGAGGGGGGTGCTTTCTTAAGGGATTAGAACACCAACTGTCAATGGAAAAAAGGAATCCAAAGGGCCTCTTCCTCAATCCTACCAGTTGACACTGTCATCTTCTAAACACAAGGAATCTAGAGGTTCTTGCCTCACCCCAAGTGGATACATAGTTATTCACTCCCTTCTAGGGAGTCTAGGATCCATTGTAACAGTAATGCAATAACCAAGGTCTTTAATCAAGTCTTATTTTTATTTTGGTGTAGAATTAACCCCTTCCCAAGATTTCCAAGGCTCCAGAGCCTACTATCTCAACCCACAACCTCCAGGGGACCCCAGCTGTTACAAGGCTCCATAGATTATATCCCAACCCACAACCTCCAGGGAACGAAGCTATTACAGGGCTCCAGGGATCATTTCTCAACCCACAACCTCCAGGGAAACTAAGAGCCAATCCCCTTCTCTTCTCTCTTATTCTATGTTGCCTATTGATCGAACCATATTTTCTATTTTTCTGTTGCTCGAATGGTGTCTCCTCTCTCCTTCATCATGAGTTTGAATACCTTGCCTTACCTCCTTTTCTTAGCTCACATTTACTACTTTGTCCTTGATTTCTTACACTGTGTAGTTCCCATCTTCATTTCTTGTCCCTTTTCCTTGTGAAGGTTCCTAAGTGCATGGGTCTATGTACCTTCCTTGCAATTCATTCAATATTAAGAACCAGTTCATTAATTCATGCACCGACTTGATTTTAATGGTTGACCCATACATTTCATATCTTCTCCACAAGAAAACCTCAACCTCCCAAGCAAGCAATCCTCGTCCCCGGCTCTGGAATCCATGTCAGTTTATCTCAGTCCCTTTTTATTAATTCAACATACTTGTAAAAAATATTTACAATGCATTTTATGTTAGAACCATGGTTGGGTTGTCACAAGATGTTGTAACAATAAATTCCATAACAACAATCAATGTTAAATCTACTGAAAATGTTATAACAATTGATGTTGTAACACCCATTACTATTGAAACTGTTGAAATTGTTGTAAAATTTGATGTTATGACAACTAATATTATTGAAACTACTAGTACAATGACCATTATAGCAGATGTTGTAACAATAGATGCCATAACAATTGGCAATGTTAAATATGCTAAAAATGTTGTAACAGTTGATGTTGTAACACCCATTCAGATTCCTTCGACCTAATAGTATCACCAATTTTAGTAATTTGAAGAAGTCTTTCTTAAAAAATGGTCTTGTAGCTATTTTATCATCATATTTAAAATAAAAATAAAAAATTATACACACACACACACACAAAAATAAAAGGGAGATAGAGGGACCCTTTTAACCAAGATTTTGTAAAATGTTGTGTTATAAATACACTATTTCCACACTCAAGTGAAGGGATGGCCAATACTTCCTTTCATTTTTGAGTAGCCAGATGTAGTAAAGGTGTTGAAGATGAAATGGTTATGGAGAAGGATATTAGAGTCAACTCTAGGTGGAGCAGAAGCATCAACAAGAATTGAACAAGTGCAATTGCAACTGGTAGCACTAATTATCGAGTTGCAAGAAGTGATGAAAGGGAGCTTCCCTTTGTATATGTCACTTCCTAGAGAAATGGTTGTGTTTGAAGCTCACATGTAGAATAACTAGGATATAGAGGGATTGTTCCACCCTCGGCTTAGGCTTAGAGGTCAAAACAAGTCAACGTCTTGTGGGATGATGAAAGAACTTGACTTTAGTCTAAGAATGAAGGCAAGGAAGGTGACTTAGAGGTGGCCTAGGGTTGTCCTAAAGGGCTTCTATAGATCTGCACAAAAACTATAAGTTGATTGTTCATTGAAACTTCTACAAGGTAAACACTTTTCATATAGATAATTGTTGCAAATTATTTGTGCATGCCTAACAATTTGAGAACATATTCAAGATATAGTTTTCCAGGACTAGTACTTAGCAGTGAAAGTTAAAATCAAGATAATCCATGGAATCAATGAATTATCATCGATCACATCACAAATTAGGCATGATGAACCTTTATTCACTGGTGAATTTTGGATTTTAGATGTTGCAACAATTTTCAACTAATTAAACCAAACTTCCTTATGGAATAACCTCTTATTGATGAATTATAATGTTGGAATCCATTTGGAATTAGGCTTGAAACCTAATGCAAACATAGTTGATTATGCCCTTTGTTGATCAAGAGCACTGATCCCAACAAATGTTTCTTTTGGTCACTTGTATACCAGTATAGATCCATCTTAACCACACATCTAGCAAGAGCCGAGAGGGATCAAATCTTTTGAGGTGAAAACTTCTTTTAGAGTGAAAAATTTGAAAAAAATGTTTGAACTTAGACAAATTTGATCATCAAAGAGAGAGAGAGGGACCACTTGTAATTTTTCATTGTTCATGTTGCATTTTGAATGTATAAAATGAATCAAATTTACTTGGGCATAAAATAGTGAGTCTGTTTAAAATGTTTTAACTATTAATTTTTATTTTTTTCCAATTGCTTTATATAGTGTATGTATAGTTCCTTTTTAACTTTTTAACTACTTTATTTCTCTATAAAGTTGATATAAGATTATGTTGTTTCATATGGACATTGAAATATTTTATTTATGGTTGAGAGTGAGTAAAATATTTTTACCACTTCCCTTTAGCATGGCCACTGAGAATGAGAATATTGGAATTGGGCTTGAGGAATTTCCAAATTTTAAATTATGATCAATATTTGATAATCTCAGAATATTCTTTGTCTGATACATGATCCAACGGATAATATAGAAAATATGTGAAACATTTTTCAATTTCTTTGGTCTCCTCCTAAGCTTAATTTATTAAAAATTAATTCATGAAATGCTCATGTTTTAATTTATTAAAAAAATATTTATCAAACATTGCTTTCGCACTTCAATGTATTTATAAAACATTTTATTTAGGTTTCATGTTTTATTTTATTTTATATTAACATATTTAATGAATAAATTAATATTATTTAATGACTTAACGCTTTATTATAAATAATATTAAATTATGCTGATTGGACTCATTTACAAATGATTCAAAATGATGCCTTCAACTTATATAAAGCACATTTATTGTTATTTTAATTAATGTATATTCATTTTTGTTTTTTATTATATCGAAAGTTTTTTTTTAATAATTTTGTTTTAATTTTAAAAGGGACATGTGTCAACTCTAAGTTGAACACATACACATACATACTTACACATATCTCTTGTATGGGTTGTAGAATGAGCTTCTCGACTCAACAAGTTGAAGGTTGAGCATTGGTTACGTCAATTAAAACAATGCATCATGGGTAGGATCCTTTAACTTGCTTGGACTAACAAAGGATCCTTGAACTCGACTTGACAAAGCTTTGGTTTTGTAAATGAATTGTTATGAGCCTCGGTATTGCAACAACAATGTTGCAACTCCCAAGGCTACCAACTTTAATTATCAACCCAGGGTTCATACAAACTTAAAAGGTATCAACACTATATGTGCAGCATACAATGTGACCTTCCTTTGATGTCATGATGTACTGGACTGAATGTAAGGAAATCAAATCCTAAACTAATTTCATAAATGGAAATTTTACTTTGGAAAAGAAATTAATCCTAAGCAATCAACAAATTATAATTGAAATCCTAAGAGCGTGAATTCAAATAAATAGGCCTAATCTACATTGTAAAAAGGTATATCCTAACTAGTGTTTATTCTTCCCCAACCATGGATTTAGATCCTAGGGGTCAGGCCTGAAATTTGATATTCCACAGAACGTTTTTTTTTTTTTTTTTTTTTTTTTTTTTTTTTTTTTTTTTTTTTTTTTTTTTTTTTTTTTTTTTTTTTTAACGTATTTGATGGCACATTTTTTTTTCAAATCGTAAATTTGACGTTCAGGTATCTAGGTTTCCCATCATAAATTTTAGGGGGAATGAGGGAGTACAGGCTCAGTCAACCTCACCTCAGCGGCTCAACCGTAGATTATTCCATATCCGATCTAGACCATTGAATACTCATAGAAGAAAGGATGACTTTTGTGTAAATGTTAAATGATTTCTTTTGTAAAATTAAATAAAGGTCGGTAATTCAATTTTAAGGGCTGAAGGTACAGATTTCTCATTTTCTAGGGTGATACGTATTTTTTAGCAGAGGAAGAACCGCCAAAGCATAGGACTACTCAATCTCCTCCTTTGGTTTTCGAAAACAGTAGAGGTGAGTTTTCTGTTGTTTTTGTTGTTCTTATAGTTAGTTTTACTTTTGAATCTTTGCGAAGTCTGGTATGAATTTAATCTGCAACCCTTTGAAATATGTGGATTAAGATCTAATTTAAAGGTTAGCAAAATGGGGATTTAAAATAATTTTATAATTTGGCAAATTTTGGATTTAAATTTAATTTAAAGTTTCATAGGCTAGATTTTGTTTCATGTCTACCTACCGTGACATTTAAGTAGGAACACTTGCATTTAAATTTAGATTTTCATTATATTTTTGAGTCTTTTTGGTAATGTATTTGAATTGAAACATTTGTTTTCTTTTAGTTTTCAAATGATACAGTACCCAAACTTTCTACCTTTAAATGTGTTTACATTGGTCACTTTCATGTTTTTAGAGATGTATAATGGTTGTGTTCAACTTCATGTGAGAGTTATTTATGGGAGGAACTTGATTTCACGAGTCGGATGATATGCATTGTCTCTGGTTTGAAGCTTGCATTTCTGCATAAATTGATTTCCACTGTAGTCTAAGATTTTGATTCCTGTTGTTTTCCAGCCAAAATTTTGGCTTCGTTATAGGACAATCCTTAATATTGTCCGTTCGGCCGATCCCATTATTGTGCCATCTCAACATAGTGAAGAAGAAATAGAAATTAAGCGCACCCTTTCCACTAAGATCTGGTCAATGATATTGACTCACCATCCTATTTGTGGTATAAGGAGATTTAGAGTTGAACATTAATTAATTACTATAACTTTCCGAGTTTTTTATTGGCATGAATTTGTACGAACAATTTTGATTCGTATTTTCTAATTTTATTACAGAATTTTAAAATATTTATAGTTTAAAATTTAATTTTAAACATATAAATTAATTTGTCTTTTTTTTAACTTGAATATTTAAATTATGCTAAGTTCATGGTCAAATTTATAATTTGATTTTTTAAATATAATTTCATTGAATTTGAAAAGGAAATGTAAAAACTTAAAACATTGTTTTTAATTTCACATGTATTGTTGTATTGATGACAACAAAAAAATTATAATTATTGAGAGTCATATGTATAGAGTAGTTTCTTTTTTTGTGAAATATATGGTTATAGTTTTTTTTTTTGAATTATTCTGTTTCATTCTGTATTTAAGTTGTAATTTGGTTTGATTTTTTTGTGGTTAAGCTGATTATATTTTTTTATTTTATATTTCTTATTAAAATTAATATTTAAATAGTTTTTTGGTAAATATTGTATATTACTTTATGAAATTAGAGATATATCATATACTAATTAATGCTTAGAGGGAGGAAGCAAATCTCAACCTCTAAAGTAGTATGTCTCTATTATAAACTGACAACACTGGACTCCTTGTCTAAGGATGGGCGGGTTTTATAAACTCTCTTGTGTGGCCTTCTACTCTCTTGTAACAATACAATTCACAATTTAGAGTTGGTTTCATCTATCAGCATTCAGTCTTGTTGAAAAGAAGAGATTGGACTCTAGATACAACATACATTCCAACTTCCCAAGTCCAACAAATGCTTTAGTCCATAAACTTAGCATTCTCTTCTTCTTTACTCCTCGCATATTGAAGTTCTTTTCAACATTACCCCTAATTCTAGGCTGGGTCGAGACTCAAAGAGGTATTACACTCATGGCCTCCAATATTGACATAGTCACAGATTCACATAGGACACAACTGGGCTCTATTGAATAACTTCAAGCAAGATTTTTTTTTATCCAAAGGTATTTTCTGGAACCTTAAATGTTCAACATTGACAAGCAGTGGCTCATGTAACAATATGATTTTGACTTTTGGAAAAAAAAAAATTGTTGAATCTTTCCCATGTATTTTCAATCTACTTTCATATCTGGATGAAGTATGACAATTCTTTCATATCTGCACAAAGTATGACAGTTTTGTCTTTCATATCAGAAAGAGTTTTCTCTGAAGCCCGCCTACCTTTGAAGCATGAAAATGTATTCCTCGGGAGGTCTCAAATTGCAAAAGTTCACCACAATCCATGCGCATGTTCTTAGAAAAAAAATTGACTTAGCATTTCTTCACACTATTGTTCGTATCTTTAATAAAAGGCTCCTCAATTAGTTGTAAAAATTATCATAATTATGCCCTTGTCATCAAAATAAATAACCCTCACTGCCTAGAATCATGCTTATCAAAAGTTAGCAATGTTAGTTCAAACATTTCACAATGAGGATGATACTTATGTCCACTTCATTGTTGTAACAAACTATTTATTCGTCCCATGTTGTAGATGGAACTTACCAAATTTGAGAGAGATCACATGCACAAAGTTTAATACAAAAACCATTAAAAGTATTAGTTTATGTCTTGATGGTTGCATTAACAATATACATAATTATTGTTATTTTAAATACAAGTTATCATAGATTTTAGCTAAAAGATCAAAGGTGTCATGATTGGGCTTAGCCAACATATCATTTGTGAGGACAAATTTTCATATTTTTAGAGAGATTTCATATCATGATATTTATGTCTAGGACTATGATTCTTTCTTCAAGTTATTTGGTCTTGATATCTCTATCATTTTGACCTCTCGACTCTACAAAGTGATGATTCTTTCTTTCTTAAATCCTTCGCTCCCTTTGCTCAAGTCAGTGAACCTAACAACAGAGATATTGACTAGTGGATATGCCCAGAGTTCAAAATTTCTTCCCTCTAGGAGCTCATTTCTAGGTGATTGTCTTCTTTGTTATTTATAAGTTCGTGTGTCCTTCTTTTGGCCCTTACACAAGTGAACCTCACTTTGATACCATGTTGAGAAATACGTCAGGGTAGTAACTTAGGGTTTTGATTGATCTCTATTATTATGACATTATCTTGTGACATTTAATTATTAGTTCTTCTTCCTAATTATCTTGTTCTTATCATCAATACTAATTCCAAAACAAAACAGGACATAATATGTAGGCGCAAAAACAAGGCAAAACCCTAGGTAGGGGAAAAACCCAATCAAGAACTCTTCCTTCAGTAGATTCAAATCAATATGAGATAGACCAAAAAACTAGACCAAGGACACCTTCCATCCATCAGGTCAACCTTGTTCCTAAGTGACACATCATAACTAGTTTTTGCAGACATATCATACTTTAGTCCTATAGCCTTATGAAACTTAGGTCCTATATTCAAGCCATACTTTGATCCTACAATCTTGCTATCCTTCGGTCTTGTACTCATGCCTTATTTCAGTCCTGCAACCTTTTCATAATTCGTCCTGCGTTACCTTAGTGCCTCAGTCCTTTATTACCTATAGATAATCTGAATCATTCTACCTTTGTTGTCCTCTGTAATATGTCAACTTTTGTCCTCTGCAATATATTAACTTTTTTCCTCTGCAATAAATCAACTTATGTCCTTTGCAATAAATCTGAACTTATGTTCGTTCACTATTCTGAAATATGTCTGAATTATTTTTCTTCAGGTGGTGTTGAGTTCATCTGGGTATTTATAGTTGTTTCTAACTATAAATGGGCGACGTGAATAATTTATTAAATCTGACTTGTATAGGATCAATTTGGAGGTTGACTTGCAAGGTGACTTGATGGAGGAGGTTTTGACATGACAAAATAACTTTTTATCTTTAACATCATGAACCCAAGAAGGGATTCTTACATAGTAAATTTGACTTTGACTTGAACAAAAATCCTAGAAGCCTACAATGGAGGCTTGACCTATGACCATTGACCCAAGCATGAAATTCATGCTTTAATAAGTCAATTTAATAATAATAAATTATTCTAACAAATATATTTCATCATGACTCAAGCACAATTATGAAGATCAACACTAGTTGCATTCTTAAACACTCCCTCTTAACTATGGAGGTATTCAAAATTACATACATATGAAGGTACATGGAATATCGCAAAATGAAATGAACTACAAAGAGTTATATCACACTCCATGTTGCGGAGTAGATACATCACCAGGGTAATCTATGTTGGAAATAATACTGAGAGGGGGGGTGAATCAGTATTATCAGATCAATAATTTAAATTTTCAAAGTTGGTTTGTATACGCTACTTCAGCTTAGTGAACTAGCGTTTATACGCAAATGTACTTAATGCAACCAGCATATATGCAGAGATATGTTGATTTACCCAAATTATCATGCATTAAAATTTAACCAGTATATTAGGAATTCTTTAGACAGTGCAGTAAAAACAGAATAAAGTATCACAGGGTTATGGGCCCACCACGCTTCCGCTGCGCATCAGAATGGATCCATAAACAACATCATTCAATCATCAAATATATATGCATCAACCAATCTCCTTTTGAACCAACCGCAATTGAATCAATCAACCACATTGACAACCCATTAATCTAATTATTCAGAATGCTATCACTAGAATACAATCACCAGAACCCAAAACACTGTAACAGCAAACATAAGCAACTAAAATATATTTTATAAGGTATACCCTACTTCCATGTGTCGAACCTACGTGCATACGCTCTTTCCTCGAAGCGAACCAGTGTACAGATCTACAAATCAAATTTATGATGTATACGCTACTTAGATATGCAGAACCAGCGTGTATATGCTTCTTTTCTAAAGTGAACCTGCAGACAGATCTGTAAATGATGATTCAAACATTACAACTATTCCAGACTTCAGTCATACCCAGATCATCATATTTACAGACTACAACATGTGTCAGTTATTCAGATACATGACCAAACCACATAAAGATAATTCACTTCAAGCCATAAGATATTGATACATCATTAGATCTTATCCTTCATCAAACGCTAAGGTTCATCCTTGGTTCAGCTTAGTGAACTAGCGTGTATACACAACTGTACTTAATGCAACTATCGTATATGCAGAGATCTATTGATTTACCCAAATTATCATGCATTGAATTTTAACCAGTATATCAAGAATTCTTTAGACAGTGCAGTAAAAACATAATAAAGCATCAGAGGATTATCGGCCCACCACACTTCCACTGTGCATCAAACTGGATCCATCAACAATATCATTCAATCATCAAATATATATGCATCAACCAATCTACTTTTGAACCAACCACAACCGAATCGATCAACCACTTTGACAACCCATTAATCTGATTATTCAGAATGTTGTCACCAGAACCCAAGCCATAACCAAGAACACTGCAATAGCAAACAGAAGCAACTAAAACATATTTTATAAGGTATACGTTACTTCCATGTGTCAAACCTGCGTGCATACGCTCTTTCCTCAAAGCGAACCAACGTACAGATCTGCAAATCAAATTTATGATGTATATGCTGCTTGGATATGCTAAACAGCGTATACATCATAGGTCAAATGGAGGCTTGACCTATGACCATTGACCCAAGCATGAAATTCATGCTTTAATAAGTCAATTTAATAATAAAAAATTATTTTGACAAATATATTTCATCATGACTCAAGCACAATTATGAAGATCAACACTAGTTGCATTCTTAAACACTCCCTCTTAACTAGGGAGGTATTCATAATCACATACATATGAAGGTACATGGAATATCACAAAATCAAATGAACTATGAAGAGTTCTAGCACACTCTGTGTTGCAGACTAGATACTTCACCAGGGTAATATATGTTGGAAATAATACTGAGAGGGGGGGTGAATCAGTATTATCAGATCAATAATTTTAATTTTAAAAACTAATTTGTATACGCTACTTCAGCTTAGTGAACTAGCATGTATACGCAACTGTACTTAATGCAACCAGCGTATATGCAGAGATCTGTTGATTTACCAAAATTATCATGCATTAAACTTTAACCAGTATATCAAGAGTTCTTTAGACAATGCAGTAAAAACAGAATAAAGCATCACAGGTTTATGGATCCACCACGCTTCCGCTACGCATCAGATTGGGTCCATCAACAACATCATTCAATCATCAAATATATATGCATCAACCAATCTCCTTTTGAACCAACCATAACTGAATCGATCAACCACTTTGACAACCCATTAATCTGATTATTTAGAATGTTGTCACCAGAATATAGTCACCAGAACCCAAGCCAGAACCTAGAACACTACAACAGCAAACAGAAGCAACTAAAACATATTTTCAGAGCAAGTCCTTCAGAAGAAGCTTGATCGTTTGAAGGAAGATCCAGCATCATGAGTAATCAAGAAAGCGAGGGATCCATCAGACCGCCAATCTTTGATGGGAGCAACTTTGTTTATTGGAAGGCAAGAACCACATCCTATCTTCAATCACTTGGAACAGATGTATGGGAAAGCATGGAAGGAGGATATACATTTCCATCAGCAATTCCTACTTATACGACACGTAAAAAGCAATATGAAGCCAATGCCAAGGTTGTCAATACATTATTGGGAAGTTTGTCACAATCAGAGTTTGTCAAATTTATGCAGCTCAAGTTAGCCAAAGAAATATGGGACAAAATCGTTCTAAGCTACAAAGGAGACTCTCAACTAAAATGTGCTAAACTGCAAACTCTCAGAATTCAATATGAAACTCTAAGGATGCACAATGATGAAAGTATAGCTAGTTACTTCTTGCGTATAGATGAGGTTGTTAATTGCATGAAGAATATGGGTGAAGAGATAAAGGAAGTTACCTTAGTTGAAAAAGTTTTAAGATCCTTGTTTGCTAAATTTGAATCAAAAGTATCTGCCATAGAACAAAAGCAGGATGTACAGACTATTACTATGACACAGCTTCACAGAATCTTAACTGCCTTTGAGATGAGAAAAGGAGGCCCATCGGATATGAGAGAAGCTGAAATCAAAGCTTCAACAAAAGGAAAAGAAGAACTCAATGAATCAGGACATATTTCAAAAGAAGAAGAGGAAATAAAATTTGTCAAGAAGCTTCAACGGGGTTCCAGAAGATTCAGAGGTAAACTACCTTTCAAATGTTTTACCTATGGTAGATTAGGTCACTATGCTTCCAAATGTCCTCATAAAGATAAAAATGATAAAGGGAAGGAATCTGCAAAATGGAATAGAAGACAAAGTGTAAGTAAAAAGAGCTACTATACTCATGAAGATAGTGATGGTTTATCAAATAGTGATGAAGATGAAAATAGTAATGACTATAGACTTCTGATGGCTTACGAAGATGATGATTTCTTGGATGATTTAGATGAAGATGACCTTTATGAATAAATATCTAAACTCAAAATCTGTTTAGAAGAAAATAATATGATTATAGATACCTTGACATACTAACTTGCTAAAAGAGAAAAACACAATGAAAAACTAGAATGTGAAATTGTGGGTCTAAGAAAGGATCTTGAGAAAACAAAAGCTCCTCAATAGTATGATTTTCTAAAGGATCAGAAACCTTAAATGAAATTATCAAAGTGCATTGTTCTCCTCTGATAAAGATAGGACTTGGATATACTGAAGAATCATCTCAATCACAAAATTCGTCAACCTCCACTAAAAGCTATCTTGATGCAGCAAAGAGCAGTGGACAATTTGACAATCGTCAGCAAAGGCATAAAGCAGATCACCAGGTAAATTAGGCTCAATTTAATTCAAGTATGAATAGAAGCCACAACCAACCTCAAGTAAATCATACTCAATTTGCTTCAAAGATGAATATCAATAGAAACTACAATCACGAGGTCAGTAGATTCGATAATCGCAGGAACTTCTTTAATGGTCAATGTTTCTCATGTCATAATTTTGGACACAAAGTTTCTAAATGTGTTGCTTACAAAACCATCATGTCTAGAGAAGCACGAAATCAAAGGAATGTGACAAGGATCAAGAAAAGTTCCTATAATAACTTTTCTCTTCTTGAAAATGAAATAGAATGCTCAATCTGTAACAACTTTGGCCATGAAGAATCTGAATGCAAGAGTAAATTTCGACAAATATCTCAAAAGGAGAAAACTCCATTAAATCCCAAAATATGGAGAAAAAAGGAACTACAAACAGAAAGATGTGGTATAGCCTTGTCTGCAGAAGGACAAGAAAACCAGTGGTATATCGACAGTGGATGCTCAAAACACATGACAGATGACAAAGAAAAACTACACTCATATAATGCCTTAAAAAAGGAAAAGAGTGTCTCATTTGGAAACGACACTCTTGTTGTTATAAAAGGTAAAGGCTCTGTTTTCTTGAAAGAAAAAGTTAAAGTTGGGAATGTTATGTATGTTGATGGCTTAAAGCATAACCTGTTTAGTGTTAGTCAAATGTGTGATCAAGGAAATGAAGTAGTGTTTTGATCAAATGGATGTGTTGTTCGTGAGCTTGATATAGGAGAAATAGTGATCAAAGGTACAAGAACTCCAAACAACCTATACATAATCAAGGGAGGACAACAACAGTGCTATCTAAGCAAAAATGATGAAAAATGGCTATGGCACAAAATATTGGGATATCAAAGCTTTTCTCAAATAAGAAAAGCATGCAGATTCCA
>APFE031159328.1:34984-48957 GCA_000404065.3 Pinus taeda
GAGGAGGGGAATTTACCTCGGATGAATTCTTTGACTTTTGTGAACAACATGGAATAAAAAGGCAGTTCTCCACCACAAGGACTCCTCAGCAAAATGGAGTGGTAGAAAGGATGAACAGAAATGTTCAACAAATGGCTCGTGTTATGCTAAATGAATCTAGAACTCCTGCAACCTTCTGGGGTGAAGCTGCATTCGCCGCCATCACTATTCTCAACCAAGAAAATGTTCGAGTAAACAGCACTCAAATTCCAAATGAACTTTGTTATGGTAAGACTACTACTGTAAAATACTTCAAATTTTTTGGAAGAAAATGTTACATCAAAAGGACTGATGAAAAACTTGGTAAGTTTGAACCCATAGCAGATGAAGGTATTCTTCTTAGCTACTCTTCCCGAAGTAAACGATATAAATGTTATAATAAAAGACTTGGGAAAATTATTGAAAGCATTGATGTTGTGGTTGATGAAGCATGCAAAAATCCAAAACAGATAAAAACTGAAGATTATGACAATGAAGAAGGTGATGATCATTTTTCCCACATCAAATCACACTGATTTTGAAGAAGAAACCAATGAAGCACCGAAAGAAGAGATAACGATAGAAGAAAAGACTTCGTCCAGGTATGTTTAGAAAAATCATCCAGAAACTCAGATTTTGGGGGAAAAAGGGGCAGGTGTGCAAACAAGAAGAACCATTGTCGAAGCCTCAAGGTATTTAGCATTACTATATTCCACCGAACCTCAAAATGTAAATGAAGCATGCAGAGATGAATGTTGGGTCAAGGCCATGAATGAAGAACTTGAGCAAATTGAAAAGAATAATACTTAGGAATTAGTTCCTAGACCTCATGATAAGAATATCATAGGAACTAAATGGATATTCAAAAACAAGCTGAATGAAAATGGAGAAGTTATGAGAAACAAGGCCAGACATGTTTGTAAAGGATATGCTCAACAAGAAGGTATAGATTTTGAAGAAACTTATGCACTTGTTGCTAGACTTGAAGCTATAAGAATGTTTCTTGCTCTTTCTAGTTTTCAGAAATTCAAAGTATACCAAATGGATGTAAAATTTGCCTTTCTTAATGGAGAATTAGAAGAAGAAGTCTATATTGAACAACCAGAAGGATTCATTCTTAGAAATGATGCAAAAATTGTATGCAAACTCAAAAAATCTCTCTATGGTCTAAAACAGGCTCCAAGGGCATGGTATTACCATCTTGAAAAATATCTTCACCAACAAGGTTTTTCAAAGGGGTCAGCAGATAGCAATCTATATACAAAGATGTACACTAATAAATTGCTAATAATTGTTGTGTATGTTGATGATATCATTTTTGGTAGCAATGAAGAATACATGCATCAGAATTTTGCTTCAGTAATGCAGTAAGAATTTGAAATTTCTTTGCTTGGTGAGCTTACCTATTTTCTTAGTCTACAAGTTCAACAAAATAAAGATAGTATTTTTATCTCTCAAACCAAATATCTCAAATGGATCCTGAAAAAGTATGGCATGGAAGATTCTAAACCCGTATGTACCCCAATGGTAATAGGGTGCAGTCTTAGCTCAAATGATGAATCAGCAGCAGTACATCAACCAACTTACAAAGACCTAATTTAACGTACGGTCATGCAAAGACCTAATTTGTAACCCCACTATGCATGGGATGGATGATGTAATGTTTCTTGTTTTTGACATGTATAAAAAATTGATATATCCCTACTTGGTTAGGTAGATGGGTCAAATTTGGTATATCCCCACTTGGTTGGGAGATGGATGTACGTATGAGTCATTGGTGATAGGAAGGTCATTTGTGATATATATATATATATTATATTATATTATATATAGTCATGTTCTTCTTTTAGAACATCTTTTTGCATACTTTTCTTATGCTCAGGGGGAGCATGGACTCATCATGGGAGCTCAATCAGCACACTTCAGCATATCAGAGAATTCAGCATGCACTCAGGGGAAGCATGACCCTTTTCCCTTGATGTCAAAGGGGGAGAGTGACTTGGTGTGGTTGTTGCATCAATTCCAAAGGGGGAGATTGTTGGCATTATGATGTATGTGTTGTACTTGATGGAAACCCACTTGTAGCAGAACATCTCTCTTGTATATGGTAACTAAATGAATCTATAGAAGAGATATCAAATGTGACAGAATACATGACAGTAATGTTTGCAAATGTGATGAAATGCAGGGCAACTTCAAGGAATCAATTTAGAAGGCAACTCACTCAGATGAAAGATCTCAATATAGCAGGTAAGCAACAAAGAATTACATATCAGCCTTCACAGAATGAAGAAAGAGAGGTATACTCAAGTTCACCTTTGACCAAGCTGCGTATACACGTAGGTTCATTGTATATAAGTCGTGTATACATACACATACACTTTCACAGAAGGAAAAGCATGTATACCTTGGAAAACTAAATTTTTGGTCCAAAGTATTTGGTCCATGGTATTGGTCCAAGGTATCAGGTTCGAGGTATTGACCCTAGGTATTTGGTCCAAGGTATTGGTCCTAAGTGGTTTTGGTCCATGGTATTGAGAAAGGCCTAAAACTATAAAAGGAGGAGAAGATCATTAGGCCAAAGTGTGAAAGTATCCAATATCTGATGAAGTGTGAGATCTAATATGTAGGTTATTGGCTTATGGTGTTGTGCTTGATTTGAACCAAGGATGAACCTTAGCATTTGATGAAGGATAATATCTAATGATGTATCAAGATCTTAAGGCTTGAAGTGAATTATCTTTGTGTGGTCTGGTCATGTATCTGAATAACTGACGCATGTTGTAGTCTGTAAATATGATGATCTGGGTATGACTAAAGTTTGGAATAGTTGTAATGTTTAAATCATCATTTATAGATTTGTACGCATTTTCACTTTAGAAAAGAAGCGTATACACGTTGGTTCTACATATCCAAGCAGCGTATACATCATAAATTTGATTTGCATATCTATACACTGGTTCTCTTCAAGGAAAGAGCGTTTGCATGCAGGTTCGACACATGGAAGTAGCGTATACCTTATAAAATATGTTTTAGTTGCTTCTGTTTGCTATTGCAGTGTTCTGGGTTCTAGCTTGGGTTCTGGTGACTGTATTCTAATGACAGCATTCTGAATAATCAGAGTAATGGGTTGTCAAAGTAGTTGATCAATTCGGTTGTGGTTGGTTCAAGAGGAGATTGGTTGATGAATATATATTTGATGATTGAATGATGTTGTTGATGGATCTAGTCTAAAAATTTATGAAAAGTGGTCCCTGGAAGAAAAGAGAAGGTCGTAGCCTTCTGTAGGTCGGCACCTACATACTAGTAAACACATCAGCTAGTACAAGAGCTAGGGGGTTGTAGCTCCCTTCCAGTAGACGCTGGAGAATGAGATAAAGTTGTAGCCTTCTACATGTAGAAGCCTGCGTACTTGTATAATACTGCACCAGTACAAAAATTGTAAACATAATTTTCTTATTAAAAGAAGATAGAGACGACTGCAGTAGGTGGTTTTCACTCGCATTGGGTTTCCACCTTATATCTTGGTGTTCATGTGTGTTGCTTATGTGTGATGCTTTGTACTATTTTTACTGCACTGTCTAAAGAATTCTTGATATACTGGTTAAAGTTCAATGCATGATAATTTGGGTAAATCAACAGATCTCTACATATACGCTGGTTTCATTAAGTACAGTTGTGTATACACGCTAGTTCACTAAGTTGAAGTAGCGTATACAAATCAGTTCTGAAAATTAAAATTATTGATCTAATAACACTGATTCACCCCCCTCTCAGTATTATTTCCAACAATCTCTTCGGGTGGGACTAATATGGACTCAAGCTTTCAGCTAGTCTAGGTACCATCAGGCTTACTTGCTAACCATCAACCGAGGGATCTAGGTGTGTATCCAAGGTCATAGCTCCATGACCAATGCCACCCTCCTTCTTCGGGATCTAGACATCAACACATAGGTCGGCTAGATGTCCTCCCAAGCATCCGTCATTATATGCTTCATCTCTCCCTAATAAACTAAATTAGATATATCCATTTGTCCAATAATGCTTCCCAAGTGTTCATCCTTCTTTATGGATATATTTACCCATTCAAACACAAACCCCAATCAATAATAAACTTTGAAATATACATATAAGTAAACACAAACCTTTGGGGTCTTCAAACATCCTGGTGCCACTTATTCATATACAAAATGTCGAAAATGTTTCTTCTTTCATTTCTTCAATAGAACCAAGATATCCTCAATACGTTGTAGAACTTATTCATTCTCTGATTTCTTCTACAAGGTATCCATCATGACTATCATAATATGTCCTCCCTCTCAACTAGGGAGATGTACTTTTTTCTTCAAACCATACTCCCTCTTAACTTAGGGAGATCAAAAATTTTATTCTTCTATAACATCGGAGAAGCTTCAATCTTTTATGAATTTATCAATGTCATCTTTGATCAACATCATCATCCTTATAGCTTACTTCATCATGCTCATCATTATTTTCAATTACGAGTATCTCCAACATCTTGAATATTATGTACCTGCAAAATTTTAATAGCAAGTACATCCAAATATATATATATTAAAATATAAAAAATAAAGCATAAATAAACTATACAAAATCATATCATTATAATGGAAGCATTAAATAATTCAAACCTTAGACATCAAACACTTAAAACTAGATAGGTTCATAAGAGACACATACTAGATTTCAACCTCTTGCTAGGGTTTTCTTATAATCCCTAGACTACATCAACAACTTTAGTCAAGATATTAGTTTCATTATATCTAGGGCCTCAATATGAATTTCAAATATATATGTTAGACTCTATTATGATTTATTGTAAACCCTAGATTTGATTTTCGAGACACAAAGCTTTAGATATTAGTAATTCGATCAAATAAAAATTCTACTATGCATTTAATGTTTCAATTCTACTAAGGTTTGTTCAAAACCCTAGATTTTATCATCAAAGCTAAATTCATATCAACAATCCAAAAAAAAATACCATTATTAATTTCTACTAGGGCTTTGTTACAAACCCTATAATTCACAAACATGAGTATTAATAATAAAGTTAGCATACTAGCATATATATAGGATAACGTAATCATACGTTAGCATACAACTATATCTACTAGGTAAACTCGGGACCCAAACATTAATACATTAGAGTTATATATACAATAATTTTTCATTCAGACTAGGGTTTTGATCATACAGATGAATATTCACCTAGGGTTTCATTCCTAGGAACTTACTATGACTATTACAATGGTTTTTCTTATAAACCCTAAATTATCAAACGTAAAGTTCTAGGGTTTCAATACATAACTTAGACATTGACAGCAAACCCTAAAGGGCTAGGTTTTCCATCATTAAAGTATCAAAACTCTAAACATCAAGAGAATATGATTTCTAGACTTCATTAACAACCCTAAGTAGACTAGGGTTTCATAAATATACCCTTAGGTTAGGGTTTTAGAATGAACCTTTTTAGGGTTCCACGAAAATGATAATATAATGATAGTAGATTCAATATAATGATTAAGCACCCTAACAAGAATGTTTGTGATTCAAAACCGTAGATATAACGATGTCAGTAATGTAAAGAAAATTACCCTTTTCTATGAAGAGATCCTTGCAACAAAACTTCTAATCTAAGACATACCTTATGTTACTCCTTCGGTAGGTTTCCTTAATGAAAGGGTTGCCTCTTAAATATGATCGCATCTTTATTTGATTTACCAAGTTCCTATAATATTTCTTGACAAGTACAACCAAAATATACAAGTGCAATAGTGTGATGATTATCTAGAATCTAAAGAGAGTTTCTGGAGTTTTGAGCTACAAAACCTAGACACCTTTAATTTTACTATTGCCAAGAATCGTCATATATGGATTGTTCCTAGATAATTGAGAAAAAAAGTAAGTGAGAGAGAGATTGACATATGTATTATTCTAGATATTAACAACCTTTAATGAGGATTTGTTATTCATATAGATACACTAGCAGTTAACTCTACAAACATACCTCAAAACTTACATACCTTTTCATAGAGCTTGTTGCATGTTCTTGTAAGATGCATACATATTAATTAGATGACTAAAGCATGAAGAGCAGCGACAATACTTCATTTTTAACGAATACTTTGAGTTGATTCCTAAAATTTTGGATGCCATTGATAGTATTAGATGTTTCCTAGAGATGCTTCTTCCAATGATATTGTTTCCGGAACAAGATGAAATATGCTACTACTTCCTTGCTACAAGTCTTATTAGCTTATGAATTATACAAGGCTGCAAATTTTATTGTTGATTGTATATAGGTGATGATTGAATATAGGTTTCAGATCCTTTTTGTGAGTGATGGAGGTTTTATAACAGGTCTTTCAAAATAGACCATTAATGCTTCTAAACCACTTATCGTGTGTCCCTTTATTGCTAGTTGTTTAGTCCTCAAATAATACTTTATTGAAGATAGACTTTGCACTTCTGAGGATACATATTTTCAGATTTCTGGAGAGATTTCAAATCATGATATTTAATTCTAGGACTTAGATTATTTCTTCAATGGATTCAGTATTGATATGGCTATCATTCTGGCCTCTCAACTATACAAAGTGATGCTTCTTTCTTTCTTAAATCATTCGCTCCCTTTGCTTAGGTCTGTGGTCCTAGCCACAGAGATATTGACTAGTGGATATGCCCCAGAGTTTATAATTTCTTTCCTCTAGGAGCTTGGTTCTAGGTGACTGTCATCTTTGTTATTTTGAATTTCATGTGTCCTTCTTTTTTCCCTTACACAAGTGAACCTTGCCCTGATACCATGTTGATAAATCCATTAGGGTGGTAACTTAAGGTTTTCATTGATCTCTCTTATTATGACATTATCTTGTGACATTTAATTATTAGTTCTTCTTCCTAATTATCTTTTTCTTATAATCAATACTAATTCCAAAACAAAAGAGGACACGAGATACAGGCGCACAGCTATGGAAAAACCCCTAGGTAGGTGAAAAACCCAGTAAAGAACTCTTCCTTCAGTAGATTCAAATCAAGATGAGATAGACCAAGGACACCTTCCATCCATCAAGTCAACCTTGTTCACGAGTGAACCATCATACTTAGGTTTTGCAGTCATATCATACTTTAGTCCTATAGACTTTTCAAGCTTGGGACCTGTATTCAAGCCATACTTTGATCATGCAATCTTGTTATCCTTCAGTCATGTACGCATGCCTTATTTCAGTCATGCAACCTTTTCATACTTCGGCATGCATTACCTTAGTGCCTTGGTCCTTTATTACATTGATCCTCTAGATAATTTGAATCATTCCAACTTTCTTGTCATATGCAATATATCACCTTTTATCCTTTGCAATATATAACTTTTGTCCTCTACAATAAATTAACTTTTGTCCTCTACAATAAATCTAAACTTTTGTTCCTTCACTATTCTGAAATATGCCTTAATGTTTCTACTTCATGTGGGGTTGAGTTCATCTAGGTATTTATAGTTTCTTTTGAGTATAAATGGGTCGACATGAATAATTTATTGAAGCCAACTTGTATAGGATCAATATCGAGGTTGACTTGTATAGGATCAATCTGGAGGCCAACTTGCAAGGTGACTTGATGGAGGAGGTTTTGACATGACAAAAGATCTTTTTATCTTTGACATCATGAACCCAAGAAGGGATTCTTACATGGTAAATTTTACTTTTACTTGAAAAAAAATCTTATAATCCTACAATGGAGGCTTGACCTATGACCATTGACCCAAGCATGAAATTCATGCTTTAATAAGTCAGTTTAATAATAAAAAATTATTTTGAAAAATATATTACATCATGAATCAAGTACAATTATGAAGACTGACATTAGTTACATTCTTCAATACTCCCTCTTAACTAGGGAGGTATTCATAATTACATACATATGAAGGTGCATGGAAGATCTCAAATTGAAATGAACTATGAAGAGCTCTAGCATACTCAGTATTGCAGAATACGAATATTTCTAGCACACTTAGTGTTGTGAACTTAGTGAAATTCACCACAAAAATATATGCAATAATTCTAAAACAAACAAAAATATCACATTACTTCATAATATAGAAAATCTCTTAAAACTAAAAATTTCCCAATGTAATATACAAAATTTCCATTGTGAGTTATTTAAATGAACATGCCTAGGATAGTGTCGATAAATGCTAAAGCCAAAAGGTTTTCCAACTACACATGTATGAGTTATAAATGTTATTAACCAGTATTCAAAAATTCTAGGGCAATATTTGACAAAAGAATGCCTAGACATTTGACAGTCCTCAACAAAAACTAAAACTTCATCAGTTAAAATTCAAGTGATTATGAAGATATTGAAGAATGTAAAAATGACTGTGAAATAACTCAAATAGTAGAGATAAATTTCAACGTTGATGGTGAATCGGAATTTCAAACCATTACACCAAAAGAAAAGAAAATAAGAACATCATACACTGATAATGTTTTCATTCCCACTTCTCAAATTCATAACATTTCACAAAGGTTTGAATCATATTTCATTAAATAGCTCTTATTAATTAGCCAGTCCAAGGATCAATACCTTCTTGTGGTTTCCCCTTTTCTTACCTTTCATATTTTATAACTCATTTCCTTCCCTATACCATGAATTCCTTGTTTTAAGCTATGATAAGCCATGAAATGTTATTAAGGGTTATCGGTAGTGGTTGGGATAAATAATTACCATTGAAATTACCCAAGTTCAATCCTTGGCAAGGGTAGATCATTTGCGTGTGTTCAAGGGAAGGTGTTTGACCTCTCAAGTTAGTTTCCTTTTATCATCAATGAGGCTTCATACATATTTGACATAGAAAAATAGTCTACTTAGACATGAATGTGATGGTTTGTCTTTTAACACTAGTAATATATTTAAACATTAATTATAAACGAAACTCTAATATGACTCTTAAGATCCTATGTCCCCTGAGTTAGAAGGTTTGGGAAATTTTCTATGGAAAATTGATCCCCTTCAAAGCCTTCCCATTCATTTTCAGTTTCCTAGGCACATAGCAGCAGAGTAGGGCCCCACCCCATCTAATTCCATATCATTTTAAACCATTCCTCAAGATGCCCATTATTAGTAACTAATACATATTTGACATAGAAAATATTCTAATTAGACATGAATATGATGGTTTGTATTATAATACTAGTAAATTATTTAAACATTAATTATAAACCAAACACTAATATGATTCTTAAGATCTTATATCCCTTGAGTTAGAAGGTTTGGGAATTTTTATATGGTAAATTGATTCCCCTCTTAGCCTTCCCATGTATTTTTGGTTTCCTAGGCACATAGAAAGAGAGTATAGCCCCACCCCACCTAATTAAATCTCATTCTAAACCATTCCTTAAGACTCCCATTACTAGTAACCAAAATCAAGCTCAAGCCACCAATTTTTTATGGAGAAAATTGTTAAATTTTCTTAGGGATATATTGTTCTTTGCTTTAGATAATTTCATTTCTTCATGCAATTATATAGAAAGAACAATATCGTCATCAATGCAGTTAAACATAAAGGAATAATAAACTAAAAGCATTCACATATATAGAGACAGGATTGGTTGGAGACCAGGGAAAAACCCACTGTGGGGAAAACCCTTTCAAATTATTCTTCTTATTATATTGTCATTGAATGTTTCAACAAAGAGAGAATACAATGTTTCATATCTTAAAATACAAGACTATCCATCAAAATAAACTAAATAACACCCAATAGGTGAACCCAATAATGCTAACAATCAAAACCCTGATTCAAAAACCTACAATCAACTATTGAACTTTATGATCAACTGATGAAATATTTGGTTAACTATAAAAATAAAACCCTGGTTTCAAACCGCATGCAGGGAGTGTACGTTCATGCATCTGAAACCCTCCAACTCCACTCATGAGCATGCATGCCTATAGTTGCAACCGAAAAATTCTTGTGGCATCCCTGCATTCGGAAACCAAAACCCTAGATTTCAGGTGAGAGCTTTAGGCCCTACAATTTTGGGCTTGTATGAACCGATCTTCACGAACCACCTCAAACATGTGCTAGCCAAACCAAGTAAAGAAGACTAATCATGATGACGTCCAAATGAGGGTCACTTGACTTGTATTTATATCCATCTGAGGGTGTCCAATTTCTCTTTTGGGCCAACCTGCCCTTTTGTGCACATGTGGACTTCAATTCAAAAATACTCTTTCCCTTGACCAAATCAAGCGCTTAAAAATTAAAAATTGGTCCTCTTGAAAATAGGAATGTAGTCCCATGATTGGAAGTTTTTACTGAGCTGCCAACTTAACACTCCCTCTTAGCTAGGGTGACATTCCAACTGCATCATGTAATCATCACAAGTATCCTGTCATCAAATCGTGTCCTATCTCAAGTATCTCATCATCAAATGTCTCCATTGCTCATCTCAAATCACCATGCTTATCTCTTGCTTGTCTCTACTCATATGTTGGAAATTCTCGAATCTAGAAGAATAAAAAATTTACATTAGAGGGGAGTCTAAGCTACCACCCTTTACTCATCAAGGAGCCATTGTTACCACCCAAAATCATCTGTCAGCAGGTATTTGAATGCTACAACCTAGGAAACCTTGGAGATCTATGACATCATGGAGCACACCTTAACCTAAAACCACATCAGAGATCTCCTTCTCAACCCAAAATCCAATGACAAAGAGGAATTTCTTATTGGACGCTCTCAACCTAAGTTATCTCATAGGGGCTAAAACATCTTCCACCCTATGTTGAGCAATAGGAGTCATTGCTTAGGGGAGAAAACATCTTCCACCCTATGTTAATCAATATCCCATCCATCATATTTCCCACTGATCTTCCCAATAATGACCCTCAAGATTCATGTGGTAGAACACCTACATCATAATTATCTTTGGTTTTACACATGCAATCTCTCTCTCAACTCATTGACCAGATGGGGAGCGGTAATCCCAAGCCGAGCTTGTTGGTATGATGCAAACTGGGGTATACTCTACATAGACCAAGATAGGGGAGCAACATCTTTGACCCTATGGGTAACCGATAGGGGTGATACCCTATTGTCCAGAGATCCCTCAACCCCAAGATCCCTACATCTCAATTCCTCACCCTAGGAGCTCATATAGGGGGGGAAGAGTTGGCTCAGTGTCCTCGATCAATCTTTCTCTCCATATATTAGAAACATATCAATGTGCTCATATCTAGTACCGGATTAGAAAACTCACTAAAGAGTTCAATTATAATGTCTTGTTAGGATATTCCGAAACATAGGAATAGTTAAGTATAACTTGGTCTAGTATACAGTTAGGTAAAGTGTGTTTCTTTACTATGTACATTTGTAACTTACAATCCAACGGTCATGATATGCAGTGATCCGACGGTTCATTCTCTCCTCGGTATTACCGACACTTGATCCGTGGCTTGAAACCCGATTGATCCATGAATTCTATTTAAAGCACATGGAGGGTAATTTGTAGGTTAACCGTGCATGAGAGAAGCTTATGTAAATTTTCATTCTTTTATTAATAAATTCCCTGTAGTGACCACGTTGGCACAGGCCGTGGACTGTTTCCCTCTTTGAGGGTTTTAACCATGTCAAAATACTGGTGTATTGATCTGTGATCTATTTGTGAGCAGTGTCCTTTTGGTGTTCTGTCTGAGGAACTTACCTTGTAAATTCCTACATGATATCAGAGCTATTTGAGGGCTGCGTCCATTGTTGATCCAAATTTGAAGCCGGTAGAACTGCATGTGACTGCCATCTCCTAGATTTGTTGTTTCTGACTGCTTTCGGGCCGAGAGGACTGCTCTGTTGTGTTGGGAGCATCTGTTCCAGTGGGGAACCCCTTTCATTTCACACGAAAAGGTTTCCGGTAGCCCTAGCTGTGTCATTTTTTAGATCTGGAGGTATACAGTGTTTATTTGCAGGTTACTGTTATTTTCTCTCTGTTTATTTCGGTTTTGGTTTATTTAGCTCCTTTTATTACCGGATCTACACCTTCATTTCTGCGTATGCTCTTTTCCCTGCGACTCTGTGCGATCTGGGCAAATCAGAAACAAAAAGGAAGGATTTTTCTCATGTGTATGCTCTTTTCCCTGCACCTTAGTGTGATCTCTGAAAATCAGAAACATTGAGGAAAATATTTAGTTTCCGGTTAAAGCTAACTTTAAGCCGTAAGGCTTGTTTTTTTTGCATGTCCGTGTTGGGTTTTGTGTTTTTGTTTTTTAGGGAGAGAAAGAGCTTTCTCAAGCAAGCACGCAATCCAAAGCATCCATGACTAAAAGAAAGCAAAGCCCCCCCTCTCTCTCTCTCTATCTTTTTGTATAGCTCACTTGGTTCAAAGCTAATTTAAGAGAGTAGAGGTCTTGGGTTCAAATCTCCTTTTTGTTGAAAAAGGAGCGTTTTTTTCATTTCCGCACATTCCCGCACTTTGCCAGCGCCTTCACCAACATTTTTGAAAAAGGTCATAACTTCTTCATCTGGAAGCTGTTTTCAGAGCTGTTTTTTTGAACCAGCTTAATTTTTCGAGCTCTTTCCATTGGAACACTTAGTTTCAACATATATAGCTTCAGTTTCTGTCAAAATGGAAAGTTCATGCCAAGTTATCCTTCACAGCACCAACTACTTCCAATGGTGGTCCTACATTGTGGATTTACTTAGAAGTAAAGGTCTTTATCGAATACCCACAGGCCAAGAAACCAAGCCAAAAGATGAAGAGAAAGCAGCCAAATGGGAAAATAGACAAGATCAAGCACGTGGGTTGATACGGATGTCTATCTCTCCCGATCTTAGATTCCATATTGCTGAACTTGATACCCCTGATAAAGCAATGGAGCAGCTTACTAAAGTTTTTGGAATAAAAAATGAACTTAGAGCCCATCAGCTTGAAAATGAGTTGCCTACATTAAACTCCAATGATTTTTCTTGCATTGAAGATTTCTTGTCCAAGTTCAAGACCATTAGACTTCTTTTGGAAGGTGTTAAAGTTAAGAAACAAGACAGTGCCTTTATCTATTGCATTCTTTCTAAGTTGGGACCAGCCTAATCTGTATTTGTTTCCACCTTCCATTCTACAAAAGAAGCCTTCATTTCTCAAGGAAAAGACTACAAGCCCCCTTCCTTTGACGCTTTTTGTGATTCTTTAATAAGAGAACAGAAAAACTCTTACACCTTGGTCTTCTTAATCTTGGAAACTCTTCCAAGAAAGCGTTAACCGCCCAACAGCAACCAAACTCAAAGAATCCTAAAAAGTCATATCCTAAAAGAATGGTCCTAAACCAAACAAGGGTCCTAAGAAAACTCAGCCTCAAAATGAAAGATCATTTCAGCAAAATGATAAGATCAATAAAAACAAATGGAAGAAGACTGATAGACATTGTAAATTTTGTAATCGAGATGGCCACTTAGAATCTAAATGCTTTAAGAAGATGGAAGCCTTGGAAGCCGCAATGAAGAAACATAACATCCATGTGGAGCATTCTACTTCAACTTCAACTTCATCTTCAGGAATGGCACTTTCTGCATGTCGTTGTCAATCATCTCAGTCTGGTTATGAATTAAATGTATCTTCTTCTTCTCATTCTCATGAGTGGCTCATTGATTCTGGAGCCTCTTATCACATGGCCAAAAACAAAGCCATGTTTTCTTCTTTAAATGATTGTAACACCAAAATATATATGTTGGTGATGATAGATCTCTTAGTGTTGTAGGGACTGGAACTGTTCATATAGACAATGGTCAATTTAATGATGTATTATGTGTTCCAACCTTATCCTGCAACCTTCTATCTGTATATCAGATAACTCATTCAGGTGAAGGTAAATCGTTGAATTTTCACCTCACGATGTTGTAATTAAGGACCTAAGAGATCCTAGACAGATTCTAGCTACTGGCATTG
>APFE031159329.1:2325-42252 GCA_000404065.3 Pinus taeda
CCTTCTACGGGGTCCGGGCAGCGCCCCAGGAAATTTTTTTTTTTGGACCCTATATTAGGTTGGGAAAACCTACCTATGGTTTTGGACGTGATGGTTTTCGGTCCATGGTATTGATGCTTCGGCATGTATAAATATGTATTGTAACATTGAAAGGATAATAATGAAAAATAAAGCTCGTAGTCTCGGTTTTGGGATCCAGGGGAAAATCTCTGTGCATATGTGTTTTATGTGTTATGCTCTCGCATTGTTTATTTTCTTTGTTTTAGAATTCGTATGCAGGTAATTTCTGTACAAGGCTAAAACCTACAGAAAAAAACACAGAAATTAGGGCAATTTGGCGAAATGTGGCAAATTAACTGGGGGATCTATGAGAGATGAGATGGTATTGGCTATTTTATGGAGGAATGATGAACTAGAATGTTCTATAAGAGAGCTGCACACTTACTTCTCAAAACTGACTGAAGCAAGAATCGACAAACAAAGTTTTGTCTATTTTAACCTAAATTCTGACCTAAAATTTAAAAAAATGTTGAACAGTACTTTATGAACAGAAAAGCATGTGAGATAACTATGGTAAAAGGGCATAAATGATCTAAAAATTAAATCTAAACCAATCTCAAATTTTCCAAATCAAAGTATCACACTAGTAATTGCATGGAAGAGAAAAATTGTGTTTTTGGTGGCAATAGTAGTGCCTTGACATCAGATCATGGTCCCAAGGAGGGAGAAAGGAGATCAATACCTCCTGGTAGCATTTTTGGATCCTTTTCTGTCACTGCAGGAACTTACTTAAGTAACTTGAAGCAATAACAACTATTCTAACCATCAAAAGCAACCTAATATAATGAAGTAAAATGAGTATATGCAGCAAAAATTAACTCATGAATAGAAACAAAAACATATAAGTACACAAAGGAGGTGTCGGGCAACTTGGGTTGGGCCCTAACCCAAAAGCTTCAGCCCTCTGGAAAAAAAATCAGTGCTGGCTCAAAACTTCATTCATCTTCATTATCAAGAAAAGCAGTTACATCACATAAAAATTGTCTCAAAAGGAGCTCGAAAATGAGCTGAGTACAATGCTGCACCAAAGTGCGAAAAATAGACTAAGAAATGACTAACCTACTGAGGCTTGAAGCCTTCTTATTTATACAAATGGGGACTGCCAACAGTCCTCCTAAACTTAAGGAACTCGGCTGCCTAGAACTGAAGATAACAACAGTCCTACTTGACTTGCTCGGCTGCCCCTTGGAATCATCAATGTGGGCATGTGTACTTCGAGCTGCTAGTGGAAAATTCGAGGAAAGGGTCATTAATGAAAGAGACACCCCTCCCACAAGTCCTCTCCCCCGTTTCTTCGAGTTTGGCTGCCATTTGCTCATGATTTCCTTGTCTTTGTTCAAAATTGTCCCAAAAAATGTGCAATAAACATTCATTAGACTACATGGCAAAGTGACTATCCCCATTCACTCTATTGACATAAATATATTCAAAACCATGCACAAAACTATTGAGAATGGTGGTTTAAATGAAAATAATAGGCAGAAGGAGCCCATATGGTTATCCATTTCTGAGGCTCATCACTTAACTAGTCATGTCATGTGCTCTTTTTACACCTCCTCCAACATCTTGTTGGCCATGAATAATTTTAAGTATAAACTCATTTCCCTTTCATGAGTTATAAATGAAAGTTATGATGTTTTCAATTCTACAACCTTTAAGTTTTTAGGCACTATGAGTATGAGGGTCTGATCCTAGGGTATTTACATGTTAACACCTCATTTTAACATTAAATCACCCCTGAAACAAAGAGATCAATTTAACATGAATTCTCGCGTGATTTATGCAACAATTCTTATGTTGTCCTATTCAACCCAGACAACACTACCAATGCAATCTGTCAGGAAAACTTCCCAATATTTCTTGGTAGGAATTAGTGATACAAAATATGTACTTCAATTTGTATGGTTGTCAAATCTATTAGAATATATTGTTGGATATCATTTATTCAAACCAATTGTTTACACAATCTCAATTATCAGTATCACGTAGCCGTCAATATAGTGAAGTCGTCCTATTATTTTAACCACGATTTGCTGCTCATTTTGTTATCATTTCTCTTATCTTACTTGATGCATGTGATATTTTACTACTAACATGAGACCTTTAGATCATCATGAGCTGTAATTATGTGAAACCTTTTGGTTTACCAAATCTTTGTTTACTAATTCAGAGTCATGTTTTGAATCTAGTGTATAAAAGCAAGTTGCTCTAGATTATTCTAATGCACTAAGCACCACCATATGTACTTTGGTTATATAAAGTAGAAGCACACAGATCATTTTACTCTTATCACTTCCCACAAGAAGTACATTTGTAAGATCGCAATTCATTCTACAAATGGGAAAGGTTCGTGTTTACAAGATGTTACCCACAGAACCCCATTTATATCTAGATGGATAGGTTGTTGGCATTATGATATAAGTATTTTCCTTGATGGCAACACACTCACAAGTCAGTTCAGTTTTGATAAAAGGAAACTCACAGTGCAACAGGTCTATTCAAAGGTAACAGGGCATTGGTATAGAAGAACAGAACTATGGAACTAAGGTCTACTGATCATAATGAAGAAGTTGAAGGAAAATGATGGTGTAAAGTAGTTTAATATGTATACGCAGGTCCCCATAGTCAAAACAATGTATACACGTTGGTTCACAAAACAAAAGGAGAATATACGTATACACACACTTTCACAAGAGGAAAAGAGAGTACATGTTGGAAAATAAAGGAAATTCAAGAGTAAATAATATCAGGGGTCAATACCATGGTATTAGTGCACAATATTGAGTGGAGTATCGACTATTTGGTCACATCCAAGAATACCACGGGCCCTAAGTGGTTTTGGTCTAAGGTATTGAGAAAGGCCAAAAACTATATAAGGAGGAGAAGATCAAAAGGCCAAGGTGTGCAAGTGAAATGGTTTCTTTGCAATACTTCTATCTGAAGTATATTTTATGTTGAGGGGCTATGTTTGTGATTTGATCTGAAATATTTTGTGCACCTTGAATTCAATGTTGGATCAGGATCATGAGACCTGAAATGACTTATCATTGAATGATCTGATATTGGTTGGGCTAGATCTGATTGCGTACACCTGTTTTAATCTTTAAATGTCATGATCTGAGTTTGTCTGAAGTTTGAAATAGTAGTGAAGTTGTGAGTTAATATTTGCATATTTATACGTTGTTTCGCCTCAATAAAAGCGCGTATAGACGCAGGTTTGACTCTTCTAAGTAGCATATACAAAGGAAAAGCCTATTCTTCATAAATGATTGATATATTTGATTAGTTCTATTGTTTTTGTTGAAATATGGCAGTAAGAATATTCCAATTTAATTTGTCCTTGAATTAAATTGTGAATTAAAATCGAATTTAGTCTTAACAGTTACTTGGAAATATTTAATTAATTTATTTTTAAATTAATTAGTAGGATAAATTCAAGTTAGAAGTTTTTCTGAAGTCATGCAAGAGTTATCCCTTAAATTAAAGAGATAAGATTGAGTTATATTTGAGTTGTAATTAGTTAACTTAGTTTACTGAGTTAAGTCCATCTAAATTAGTTCCAAACTGTTTGAGGAACTAGTAGTGAGTTAACAATCAGTTGATGCACTAATGCATTCAACTAGTGCTACTCTAGTTAACTCAAGATTCCCTCATTAGAAACTCATGCATGTCTATTCTGAGAAAGACCCAGTTGAGATTAAAGTCAAGGGCAGTGTCCTATCATTTGCATGTGTTTTCTCATGGACAAACCTCATGCATGCAGTCAAGGATTTAATCCTTGAGGATTGCGTAATTTTCAATAAGTTTTTCCACTTGGTTGAAGGCAAATCATCCACAAGGAACAGTGCAAGGAAATAAGAGCTTGGAGGGCATAGAAGAAGGCTAGAGAGAAGCCAAGATTGCCTGTGTGCATCTGTGAGGATTGTAATGAGAGCTAAGGCTTTGTATAATTCCTATGTATTTCCACCTTGTATGGTAATACAATAGTGTGGGGTTTTTAGTTGAGGCTTTCCCCAAAGTAATTTCATGTGGATTGTGCAATTGATTTTTCTTCTTCTGGTTATATTGTTCAGCTCGATCTTTAAGCTTCCGCAAATTGATAGTAGAAGTAGGTTATAGTATTCTACTTTAATTTATATTGCATTATCAAGTAAACCTACTATCATATTTTCTACATGGTATCAGAGCTGGATTTGTAGAAATTATCTACATGGTATCGGATCTATGAACAGTATACTGAGAAGGGAATTCAAAGTTTGAAGTTCGGGGTTGCATGTGCAAATCGAATTCATATCATACTTCAAGGTTGGCCAATGGAATTCTATGGCTTGAGACTCGAGTATGACTTGGAAGGTAGCTTGAATTACATAGCATGGAAAGATAGAATGGAGGTTTTATCAGAGCTGGATTTGTAGAAATTATCTACATGGTATCGGATCTATGAACAGTATACTGAGAAGGGAATTCGAAGTTTGAAGTTCGGGATTGCATGTGCAAATCGAATTCATATCATACTTCAAGGTTGGCCAATGGCATTCTATGGCTTGAGACTCGAGTATGACTTGGAAGGTAGCTTGAATTACATAACATGGAAAGAAAGAATGGAGGTTGTATTAGAAGACAATGGCTTGAAGGAATTCATTGATCAAGAAATCCCAAAGCTAGCTTCAACTAATGCACAAGAGTTGGTTGAGTGGAAGAAGTGTGTGGCAAAGGTGAGATAGATCATCCTTGAGGGAGTTCGAGACCATATTGTCTCGAGTCTCCATGGGAAGGATACTCCATTTTCAATGTGGAAGACATTGAAGGACCTCTACCAGAACAGTAGTGACTAGAGGAAATTGGCACTCAAGGATAAGCTTCAAAGAATCAAGATGGAGAAGGGCGATACTATTTTGACATATCTAAACAAGCTCACCACCTGCAAAGATGAGCTTGACAGTGTGGGAGTAACTACTGTCGATGATGATATGGTGAGCCTCACTCTCCTTGGCCTTCCAAAGAGTTGGAATAGTTACCAGGACTCTGTGAATGGAAGGGAGAAACTTTCGGATTGGGAACGACTGTGGTCGAATCTTATGCAGGAGGAGATCAGGAGGAGCACATGAGATGGTTCTTCATCCAAGAATGATGATGAAAAAAATCTGGCTTCCCATTTCAAATCAAATTCTTCTCATGGAGGGAAGAAGGGTGACATGTCTAAAGTAAGATGCTTTAATTGTCACGAGATGGGACATTATGCAACTAATTTCCCATCGAAAAAGTCCAAGAAGGGATCCTTGCAAGGATCAGAAGGTGAGGCATTAGCCTCTCAGTTTGAAATGGACTTTACTCTCATCACATGCATGGTGTCATGGATGATGGGTTGTGTCTGGTATCTTGACAGTGGATCCTCATTCCACATGACCGGTGATAAAAATTTATTCAGTGCCTTGGAGGAGAAAGACCTCAAGATGCGCATAGAGATGGGTGACAACAGAAGGTATAGTGTTTCAGGAGTGGGCACGGTTGCTTTTCATATGGAGCATGGAGCTCCTTTCACCTTGATAGATGTGATGTATGTGTCTAGACTGAAGAAGAACTTTGTGTCAGTTGCGATGTTGGAAGACAAAGACTATGATGTTGTCTTCAATAAAGGAAAGACGTTCCTAAGACACATAAACACAGGTCAGACCAAGAGGATAGGGATTCAGGTGAAGAATCTATATAAACTAGAGGTAGATGATTGTGCAACATTGAGTACGAAAGCAAAATTGGTGCAAAGCCAAGATTGGCGAGTTGTGGCATAGGCAGTTGGGCCATTTGCATCATGGGGCTTTGAAGATAATGCAACAGATATCTACAGGACTTCGCAAAGGTAAACTTGAGCAAGTTGACACATGCAAAGGTTGTACCTTGGGAAAGTACACCAAGTCTTCCTTTCATGATCGAGACAGTCGAGTAGAGGCTATCTTAGAGTGAGTTCATACTGATTTGTGTGGACCATTCTCAACGGCATCCACAGTGAAGCAAAGGTATTATGTGATTTTTATTGATGACTATTCTTGTAAATGATGGATTTATTTCATGCAGAAGAAGGACCAAACTTCTGCAAAGTTTTGTGAGTTCAAATCTTTGGTCAAGAAAGAGTCAGGGAATAAGATCAAGGCCTTGAGAAGCAACAAGGATGGAGAATATGTCTCTCAAGAGTTTAAGGACTTATGTGCAGCAGAAGGAATTAAACGAGAGGTGACAGCACCCCATAACCCATAGCAGAATGGGGTGGCCGAGAGGAAGAACATAACTATTGTAGGGGCAACATGGGCAATGCTACATGACCAAGGCCTACCACTTCACTTGTGGGCTAAGGCATGCAACACAACAGTCTATTTGCATAATAGAATCTTGCATCGCATACTTGGGATGAAGACACCAGAGGAAGATTTCTCTAGTAAGAGACCAGATGCGGGTCCCTTCAGAATCGTTGGCTCATCGGTATATTACCATGTGACAAAGGATGCACGGAAGAAGCTTGAGCCAACAACAGAGTTGGGAATATTTGTCGGGTACACTGATACACCTCACAACTATCAGGTGTACTTGCCTACCAGTCAGAGGATAGTGGTTCGCAAAGATCTCAAGTTTGATGAGAAGAAGGCCATGTGAGTTTCCCTTGAGAGGGAGCTCCAACTACAGGCAGTGGAGGAACTGTTGGTTCCTAAGGAGGAGGAGCCTCAGACTGATGTGGAGCAGCCACATGTAGAGGTTCCAAGGAGTGGAGACATCCACTCAAGCAGAGTCTTCCAGAGATGGACGAAAGCGTACAAGAGAAATTGAAAGAATGTTGGAGGCTATGAGAGAGAATGTGGGAGCACCATCTTCTTAGTGCAAACAGAGGAGGTCACCTGAGAGGTACACTGGATACATGGCCCTTGTTGGGGAATGTGTTGAGACCGAGCCATCTCCGTTTGAGGAAGCAATTCAGTAGCCGATTTGGGTTGATGATATGGTGGAGGAGTATGACTCCATAGTTCGTAACAGTGTTTGGGACGTTGTTTCGAGACCAGAGAACAAGTCAGTTGTGAATTCTTGTTGGTTTAACAAGGTAAAGCAAGCTAATGATGGTAGTGTGGAGAAGCAAAAGGCAAGATGTGTTGCCCTTGGCTTTTCATAGGTCGAGAGGATCATGTTGTTGTAGTATATTTCGACAGAGGAGCAAGATGCTGACATTTTGACAAAGGCATTGTCAAAGCATAAATTCGAGTTCCATAGAGACAGGATCGGGGTTGCAGATAATCCCTTTCTTGTTGAGAGGGGGTGTTGAAATATGGCAACAAGAATATTCCAATTTAATTTGTCCTTGAATTAAATTGTGAATTATAGTTGAATTTATTCTTAAATCCACTTGGAAATAATTAATTAATTAATTTTAAATTAATTTGTTGGAGAAATTCAAGTTAAAAGTCTTTCTGAAATCATGCAAGAGTTATCCCTTAAATTAAGGAGATAATATTGAGTTATATTTGATCTGTAATTAGTTAACTCAATTTACTGAGTTAAGTCCAGTTAAATTAGTTCCAAACTGTTTGAGGAACTAATAGTGAGTTAACAGTTAGTTGATGCATTAATGCACTCAACTAGCGCTACTCCAATTAACTGAAGATTCCCTCATCAGAAACTCATGCATGTCTATTCTGAGAAAGACCCGGTTGAGATTAAAGTCAAAGATAGTGTACTATCAATTGCATGTGTTTTCTCATGGAGAAAACTCATGCATGCAGTCAAGGATTTAATCCTTGAGGATTGCACAATTTTCAAGAAGGTTTTCCACTTGGTTGAAGGCAAATCATCCACAAGGAACAACGCAAGGAAATAGGAGCTTGGAGGGCAGAGAGGAAGGATGGAGAGAAACCAAGATTGCCTATGAGCATCTGTGAGGATTGTACTAAGAGCTGTCTAGCTGTGAGAACTAAGGCTTTGTATAATTCCTATGTATTTCCACCTTGTATGATAATACAATAGTGTGGGGTTTTTCACTGAGGCTTTCCCAAAGTATTTGCATGTGTATTGTGTAATTGATTCTTCTGCTTCTAGTTATATTGTTCAGCTCAATATTTAAGCCTCTGCAAATTGATAGTAGAAGTAGGTTATAATATTCTGCTTTGATTTATATTGTATTATCGGGTTAACCTACCATCAGATTTTCTACAGTTTTATTGTTGTTTGTCAATGAAGTCTTCTTAGATGTAAATGGAAAACTGAATGCATAAGGAGTTTGGTGTCTCATTGATTGATTGTCTAAGTGAGAAGGGTTATCTCTACTAATGCATGTGTAAAGCAGTGTAAATTGACAGTAGATGTTCAGTATATTGTTGGTTGGAACAGACTTGATTAGGAATTTTTATGTTTCAATAGTTTTGAAGGTATACATAGTTTTGGTTAAAGGAAGTAGCATATACACGCAGGTTGGGTTCAGTAAGGTAGCGTATACATTCTGATGCATGATTTTTGAGGTTACTGTTGGTTTTGAATGATGATGCAAGTTTCTGGGTTCAACACAGTGTTATGGTGACAGTGATCTAATTGTTCAGATTAATTAAGTATTGGTTGATGCAGTTTGAAAATTTTGATGGGTCTAATATGAAAATTTGATGAAACAAGGCCTTCATTTGTATTGTTATGTACAAGGAGCATCCAGTCTGAAAATTTATGAAACATGGTCCCTGGAGGAAGAGAGAAGGTCGTAGCCATTTATAGGCCGGTGCCTACGTACTAGTAAACACATTGGCTAGTATAAGAGCTAGGGGGTTGTAGCTCCCTTCCAGTGGAAGCTGGAAAATGAGAGAAGTTTGTAGCCTTTTGCAAGTGGGTGCTTGCATACTGGTATGATTCTACACAAGTACAAGATTGTCAACAGATTTTCTTAATATTAAAAGAAGACAGAGACGACAGTAGCAGGTGGTTTTTCTCCCGCATTGGGTTTCCACCTTAAATCTTGGTGTTCATGTGTGTTGTTTATGTGTGATAGTTTATTATGTTTTTAGCGCACTGTTTAACAAGTTACTAATGCATTGTTTAAAGATCAACACATGATAAATTGACTAAATCATAAGTTCTCTAGGCATACACTGGTTTCTCTAATCACAGTAGTGTGTACATGCAAGTTCACTTCACAGAAGTAGCATGTATAAATCTGTTTGGGAAATGAAAAATTATTGAACTATGATACTGATTCACCCCCCCCCCCCCCCCCCCCCTCAATATTATTTCCAAAAATTGGTATCAAAGCACGTCCTTAAGAAGAAGATCGATCGCTTGAAGGAAGATCTTTCATGATGAACAATCACGAAGGCATGGGATCTATCAAACCACCAATCTTCAATGGGAACAACTTGGTATATTGGAAAATAAGAACCAGGGCCTATCTTCAGTCGCTTGGAGCCGATGTTTGGGAAATTGTGGAAGGAGGATATCAATTTCCAACAACAATACCTACAGATTCAGCAAGTAAGAATTTCTATGAAACCAGTGCCAAAGCAGTAAATACTTTATTGGGAAGTCTGTCAGAATCAGAATTCATCAAATTCATGCAGCTCAAGACAGCGAAAGAGATATGGGACAAAATCATTTAGAGCTATGAAGGAGACTCCCAGGTAAAACGTGCTAAGCTCCAAATTCTCAGAATTCAGTATGAAACCCCTAAGATGCATAGTGATGAGAGTATTGCTAGTTACTTTTTATGTGTAGATGAGATTTTTAATTGTATGAAGAATCTAGGTGAAGAGATAAAGGAAGCTACTTTAGTTGAGAAAATTTTGAGATATTTGTCTTTTAAATTTGAGTCAAAAGCATCTGCCATAGAAGAAAAACAGGATCTTCAAACTATTATTGTGGTTCAATTCCATGGAATCCTAACTGCCTTTGAAATGAGGAAAGGAGGTCCATCAGATATGAAAGAAGCCACTTTTAAAGCTTCAGCGAAGGGAAAAGAAAAGGAAGAGCACAATGAACGAGGATACATTTCAGAAGAAGAATATGAGGTAAATTTTATCAAGAAGCTTCAACGGGGTTCCAGAAGATTCAGTGGTAAGCTACCATTCAAATGCTTTGCTTGTGGTAGAGTTGGCCATTATGCTACCAAATGTCCTCTTAAAGATAAATATGAAAAGGGAAATGAATATGCAAAAGGAAATAGAAAACAGGCTTTCAATAGAAAGAGTTATTATACACATGAAGATAGTGATGGTTTATCTAATAGTGATGAAGATGAAACTGAACAAGATTATAGACTTCTCATGGCCTATGACAATGATAATTTTTTGGATGCCTTAGAAGAGGAAGACTTTATTGAAGAAATCACAAAACTCAAAATATGTTTAGAAGAAAAGAATATGATCATAGATACGTTGACACATCAACTCAGTGAAAGAGAAAAACACAATGAAAATCTAGAATGTGAAATTGTGGGTCTAAAAAGAGAACTTGAGAAGACAAAATCTCTTAATCTTAGATTGCTAAAGGATCAAAAACTTTAAACGAAATCATCAAAGTTCAACATTATCCTCTTATAAAGACAGGTCTTGGATATACTGAAGAATCATCTCAATCACAGGCCATCAACCTCCACCAAAAGCTATCTAGATGCAGCAAAGACTAGTGAACAATATGTCAATCGTCAACAAAAGCCTAAAAGTACTCATCAGGTAAATCATACTCAATTTACTCCAAGGATGAATATCAGTAGAAGCTTCAACCAACAGGTAAACAATGCCAAAAGATTCTATGATTGCATAAATTTCTTTAATGGGCAATGTTTTTCATGCCATAACGTTGCTCAATGTGTTGCTTACAAGACCATCATGACTAGAGAAGCATGAAATCAAAGGAGTGTAACAGGAATCAAGAAAAGTTCCTATAATAATTTTTCTTCTCTTGAAGATGAAATAGAATGTTCGATTTGTAACAATTTTGGTCATGAAAAATCTGAATGCAAGGGAAAATTTCGGGCAACACTTGAAAAGGAGCAAACATCATCAAATTCCAAAAAAGATGTGGCATAGCTCTGTATTCAAAAGGACAAGAGAATCAATGGTACATCGACAGCGGATGCTCCAAACACATGATAGGTGATAAAGAGAAACTTCATTCATATATTGCTTTAGAAAAAGAAAAGAATGTCTCATTTGGAAATGACACACCAACTATCATTAAAGGTAAGGGCTCTATTTTCTTGAAAGAAAATGTTAAAGCTAATATAAATGTCATGTATGTAGATGGTTTAAAGCATAACTTATTAAGTGTCATTCAAATGTGTGATCAAGGAAATGAAGTTGTGTTTCGTTCAAACAGATGTGTGGTTCATGAGCTTGATACTAGAAAGACCATAATCAAAGGTACAAGAACTCCAAACAATTTATACATACTCAAAGGACGACAACAACAATGCTATCTAAGCAAAACAGATGAAAATTGGCTATGGCACAGAAGATTGGGGCATCTAAGATTTTTGAGGGGATATCTCAACTCCTTCTTCGGTGGACTTGGAGTGCCACTCTAGGGGATCCTTTACTACATTGTAGAGTTGTTTTGGAAGTATTTCACAGGGTGATTCAAGCTACTTTGGAGCAGAATGGGCGTAGAAAGGGAGCACACACTTTTGTGGGGAGAGAGCTTCAATGCAGAGTTGGTTCCGAGAATTTAGGCACTCATTTCCTTGCTATTTAGCTGCATTTTTGGAATGGATTGGCAGGTAGATTGAGTGCTCATTCTTTAGGCATAATTTCCTCTTCATAAGCATGCACAATGTTGGCTTGATCGAGCATGTGCATTCACTTGTATTGTGCATTGGTTGTGGAGGCTTGACTAGGAATTTGGGGCTGAGTTTCGCTAGGAGACATAAGGAGAATTATTGAAGGGTTTTCTCAACTATTTTGGAGGGATTTGGCAGCAAATTCTCAGACAGTGTGAATTACCCAGCTAAAGGAGGAACTCGCACTAATTGGGGGTGATTTCGGAAGATTGTAACTAGGCCCAACCCTTTCTGGGTCTTTGTAAGTTTGATGAGGAGAGCCCAAGGTTAGTTTTACAGAGTTTGTTGAGCACTCTAGATGGGTCAAACAACGGTCCCTTTCCAGCCAGCAATAGTAGATTTCTAGGGTCAATGGAAACTTTGAAGAAGCACTTTCCAGCAATTGGGCAACACATTTTCTCACCTGGTGTTTGTCTAGATTGCTTTAGCAAGCCTAGGTGCACACATTTCATACATATATTGTACACTCCTCTTGAATAATAAAATAGCTCAGCTTGGCACAGTTTTTTACTAAATTTATGGATGTCTAATTGCATGTTGAATTTTTGTGTTGCATGCAATTTTTTTGTTTGATTGTCACTGTTAATTCCTACTAGGAATATTATACAAATTAATGACCACTCTCCATTTTATGAAGAGGTAAATCAAAGATAACAAAGGTCTTATTCAAAATAAAATTGAGAAAAATCTTCAATTTTAGGGCGCACTGTATTTGCTTACAATGGTTGCCTCCTTTGATTATTTTAAAGAGTGATTAAAACTAGATTGCATGCACTTAACTAATTTTCTTTCATAAGTCAAGGAAAATCATCATAATATAAAAAATAAAAATAAATAAAAATAAAATAATAAAAATAAAATAAATAATAATAATAATAATAAAAAATAAATAAATAATAAATAAATAAAAATGAAAATGTTTTCCAATTTTTGAGAAGTTTAAGAAAGATTGTTTTGTTTTTTTGAAAGATTTATTTGATTTTTCCCTTTTTCACATTTTTAATAAGAAATAATGAGAACTATTTCAAATAAAATAGTAATGTTAAAAATTATTTTCCATTTTTCTTACTATGAAATTAAAAGATAATTGTTTTGTTTTTAAGATTATATAAAAATTTCTAAATATTCATAACTTTTAACAATAAACCTTCTTTTATTAGGGAGATTTTTTATCTTTATCAACAACATCAAAGGTTAACCAACATAACACCAAATGATATGCATTTCTTATAACTTTAAATTTTAAAAATGCTTATCTAAAACATATCTGGATAAAAATAATTTTATTTTTTTATCTTTTTATTATTTCTATAATAAAATATTTAATCTCAATTAACAATTTAATGACGACCAATATTCTAAACCAACTTATACCAAATTACCTAAATTTCTTAATAACCTTAAATATTAAAGATGCTTATCCAAAACATGTCTCAATTCAGAAAGAAACCTCTTCAATTTTTTCATCATTCCCTTGTAGTTTCTTTAAAATTTTTCATTATTCTCTTTCATTTCCTTTCCTCCATGCTTCATTAATTCTCTTCTTTGGTATTTCCCATTAAATTTTTTATAAATTATATTACCAACTTTGACATTAATATATAAATTTAATTTAACTAAAATTAATTAATTTCCGTCGTTCTTAATGTAACTGGTAATTATGTGAACTTCCTAGTCAAGCTATGGAGGAAAAAATGTCAAATAAAAATTTCCGATCTTAACTAACAACATCCTCTCACGAAACTTGCTTACATCAATATTGAAAAATGCATTAAAATTGCTCAGCAAGTTAACTGCAAATGCCCATTACTGGGTTGATCAGAAGCGGTGTAAAATTAGGGAACTAGAGGTTCCAGACACGCTCCTGTAGACTAAACAGTAAAAAATCGCTTCTTGAATTGTGCACGTCTGAGATGGAAATGAGAGTGTCCTACGGCCCAGACCCAGAAGCCCTGCCGCTCCAACAAAGAGCCCTTCATTGTCATGGCCACAGCCCAGAGCCACTCTTCTGATCACTTTCCCTCTGATTGTGAGAGTCTCTGTGGCAAAATCGTCCGCTGTGAAAGACCCATCTCCATAGGAGACCTGATATTTACTATACCTGTTATTTCTGCAACCACTAACGTCCAGTTTCTTGCACAGGGAAGTTTTCTGTATCTGGATGAGGCTGCACGGTTGAATAAGGGATCAATCTGACCATAGCTCTTGGTGCAAGGTATGCACTGAATCCACATTATATCACCACCAGTGTCCAGCAACATGTAGGCATAGCGATAAGGGTACCACTGCCCGTGTATTTTTGTACAAAACCTTATCATGTCCTATTTGAGAGAAGCAATGAAGATGTAAGTGATGGATTCCTTATAGTACTTGTTTCCATGATTTCTTGCTCCGGAATCATAACTTCTTGTGAAGGGGACATACAATAAGATATAGTCATTAAACTTGATAAAGAATACACTGCATAAAATGAGCCCCATAGTGTATTACATTGTTTACATTATTCATTGAGGGCATTGTTTACATTATTTATTGAGAGAGGACTTGAACCTAAAACTTCAAGGACCAGTGTCTGTACTCACACGGATAAGTGAAGATGTCTCACTTAGGCTAAGAGTTTCATCTCATGAAATGAAGGGAAATTGCCACTATACATTTTTATATTAATAAGAGTACAAGGAAGATCAACATAATGATAATATCATTAACAAGTCATACGATCTAATTCAATGCTCAATAATTACGAGTAATGATATATATCATACCTTTGAGCCAATAGGTCCCTATAAGGGAGTGAGTGAAAATCTTAAATCAGTTAGGTACTGTGTGTGACTCTATATAAGTGGTTCAACTATAGGAGAATGGTGCTAGCTAGCAATCACAATTTTGTATCCTTCTTCCTTATGCTTTGAGCTTATTTAGGAAGGGCATGTTGTGTCCCTAACACAACCAATGACAAGAAGACTTATATATGCATAATGCATATTCGTATTGTATTGGTTAGTCATTGAGTCCCATAGCTTAATAATGACTTGATATTTTAACAAATGTCATTTGTATAAACATACCTACTTTTATTATGTAAGCATTAAGTGATTAGTGATATGATTAGAGATAACATAAGTTTATTTAAGGGGAATGGAATGTCGTGTTCCTATACTTAATGTATTATATACATTAGATTATTATTTTGTTTTCCATAATCTCAATAATGCCATGTCACTAGGTTAGTTGAAATTACTTATATTAATGACTCATCACTAAGTTAGTGGATAGGGGTAAGTTATATGCATTAATGACTCACCACTATGTTAGTGGAGAAGTGATAATGTGAGAGTTGTTTTAAAAGATGCCCCCTTCATTTGTTATCAATCAATTCTACCATCAATACAAACATATTACTCATTTGATTATTGGTATTACATGAAAATGCCTTCATCTATGCTTTAGGATTTGTTGGTGCAATCCAACCTTAGGAGAGCAGGTGCCACTACGCTTATTTTTCTTCATTTTTGTTTATTCTTGGAATGGTTCCAATCCAAGTATTGGAACACTTCAATGATCTTGACCCCCACCAAGCATTCAACCTATAATTCCATATAATCTTCTCACCCAAAAGATCCATTCTTAGATGCCCTCCCACATTATGGATGAAGACTTCGTAGCCTCCTCAACCCATGGTTTGTAAGATCCAAACCTTAAAAATTTTGATAGATCTAGTAAACTATGGTGTTCTAATTAACATAAGCTTTCAACAAAAACAAGAACACATAAGGGACATGGAATTGGAACCACTTTATTTAATTAATTACTACAAATAATACATGCCATAATAATTAACATAAGAAACCCTAGCCAATTGCATGCAAGGTTGCCCATCAAATGAAAAATCACAACATTGAAGCATAATCGTAGACCCTGGATGGATCCACTAGACAAATTACTCCCACAGGGCTTTCATCCTTGGGATCAAACTAGAACTAGCCTTGCCAAGTTCTCAACAAAGGTAAAATAGATAAATAACTCGTGATGATCCCAATGCCTAGCTCCTATCCCCTTTCATAGTCTTGATGGACTCTCTAGAAACCTTACTTATTATTTTCCCTAAAAAACAAAGGAAAATACCATGATAAATACTAGGGGTAGATTCTGTCCATTTGACCATATCTAGAAAAGGGAATATTACAAATCCTCCACCCAAATATTGCTTGCCCTCAAGAAATCCATTGTTATCCACAATAGAGGCATTTGTACATTGATATCAAGATCCCACACAACCCAGTGTACTTATCCATGCCTCCATGCTAAATAGTCTTGAATGGATCCTTCGATACCTTGATCCCAAATAATCCCCCAGCCAATCCTTCCCTCAATAGATTCACCAGATCCCAAATAATCCTTCGTTCAATTATGCCCCCAATAGATTCTCCTAGATTTGAATGCCACCTAAGTCTTGAGACCTATGGGTTATGATACCATCTCAACCCTCCATCACTGCCCATGCTTAAGGGCCCAAGCTACAATATGCCCTTGGCTAAGAGTATCTCATTAATAGAGTTCCAACTCATAATCTTTTGCCAATCCATCTCATGGGAAGAATATAATACACGAATGCTTGCACATGGAATAAGTCTACCATGTTGATGTTGTCAAAGGCTCAACTCATGATGCTCCACCCGATCGCCCAACACGATCCATTTGTAGAACTCTGCCTGTATAAAGATGGTTTGGTAGTGCTGCAAGTCCTATCTACGTACTCCTGTAGAGGGTTTCTTTGGAACTCCCAAGTGTATTCCTCCTGTTGCCTTGTGAGGGACCTGGGACGTTCTTCTACACTAGACAATTTGGTTGTTGACTCGACACATAGCCCTATGAACTTCAACATCATAATATCTGTCTTGAAACACGTGATCTTTCCCCAAAAGTCCTCTACTAGTGATTATGGTGCCCTGCTGAATGCCTTTGTACCTATTTGCACTAGATGCCTCACAACCACGGCTTCAACTTCAGCCTTTGACTGACTCTCTACGAATGGTTCATTTTGCACATTATGTCTATCATGCTGCTCCTCATGATCATGCTCATCATGTTGGTTCACTAATATTGTCTCTTCACTCAAGTTTCCCTGGCCTCCTCTATCTATGAAGACAATATGTTGTTCATCTTCTCCAATTATCGAACATAGGTGCATTTGTGGACTGCTATCTATACTTGACTGCTCATATTCTTTATGGGCATCCCCTGGAAACCTATGGACTCAGTTGTATAGGAGAATACCTCATCAATACCATCAAGTAGAATTTCCTCATGCACTACGAAATGCTTATCATCTTGCAAGTCTCCCTGGATAATATCACATTGCTCCTCACCATCCTGAAAATCAACTATAGAAGGCTCCCCATGATTTGAAGGAATCTCCTTTTGTTCTATCCTTGTTGCCTTCTTCTTATCACCTATACATGAATGGTTAAGTTCTCAAGGTCCCTTGCAGATAAAACATAGTCCTCTCCTTCTTAGTTCATTCTTGCTGCAGGTTTTACTACCTTCGTTCTTGCTTCCTCCATCAACTGTTTTAAGCTCCTTCTTAGTCAGCACCCTTCTGAGCAATTTTATGTTCTGCATGAACAACTTCTCCACTAGATTATAGGTGGTTGGTAATACAATTAGTTCCTTCCTCCAAATGGTTAATAGTTTGGATCTTAGAATCTTGCAGATGTCAACATCTCCTTGTAGGAACAAGGACATGGTTTTTTTGCATGCTTGTTTTGACACGGCTTGGATGGGCTAATGTAATGTTGGTGCAAAAGTTTTGGAACACTTGAAAGATTAAGTCGTCACATTACAGATTTAGCATGAATGTGAAAAAGCTAAACTCTGCCATGAGTTCTAAGATTTTGTGCTACTTTTGAAAGGTAGGAATCATAATGTTGTTCAACCCTTGAAGGGCTTCTACTATCAACTGCAATATCTTTTTCATGATATCAATATTGTAAAGAAATAGTGGTGATGTTAAAGCTATGATTCAGCTGAGACAAGAAGCAACTGCAAATTGGCCTCTTCACAATGATGCTCCTAGAGTCTAGGTTGTATTAATGAGAGCATGGTTGGCTTGAGAGCTCAACTAAGTTTCTTCCATTCTGGTTGTCCCACCCTGGATAGACATGTGTCTAATTCCTCTAACTTATGAAGGTCTATGTCTAACTTTGTTTGTTGCAATTAAGATCCAAGCGTGAAGAGCTTAGTCCTTCTTCCTTATTCTTCCTTCACCTCCCATTGGCACTTCGTGTACAGAATAACATGGACTGTTTTCGAGAATGGTTTGCTACTTTGACCATCATTTTGGTCTAAGGAGGTATTGTTGCGTAAATGACCATATATTTTCACTAGTTCATCAAGAAATTTCTAGGTGTTTTCCAAGGCCTCTTCAAGACGGTCCATCTTATATCAAAACAAGAAAATATGCAAAAATACATTAATTCTTAATAGGGATATTTTGTATAGCCACAAACTTAGAAATGATTTTCCCTTCAGTTTTTTCTTTTTCTATTATTATTATTATTATTATTTACGCCGTAAGGTGTTCCCTCTGAAAAAGACATCCCTAAATGCCACCTTCCACCATTCTCCATCGTGAGATCTGTTGTTAGACGATTAAAGCATTCTCAGCCATTAGATGATTTCATAACTGTTTCGATGATTTCATAACTGTTTCTCTGACTTGATGGATGATCTGCCCTCACGAACTGTCTCGCACTTAATTAACGGGCATGGGATATACTTGCACTAAAACTACCTTAACTGTTTCTACGCTATGCTTGAGTTCTGCAAGCAGGGATTTTGACTGGTTTCCAAACGTTACTATAGTTATTATGTTCAGTGTCATTATCTCTGTTATAATCATTGTTCATGTACTAAAATTCGAAGTCCCTATGGTTGCTTACCATTGGGAACCCAGATGCTGTGGAGTTTCGAACCAACGACCAATGATCCAAAATTCTTTTTGTAACCTCCTCTTCTTCAACGGAAATCTTCTTTGGACCTAACTCTTTAGTATAAGTTTCTAATTCTAGTGAATTGACAGAAATATCTTCAGCGTCTTGTGATTTCACCTCAATTTCTGCTACATCGAAGTCTAATGGATTTTTCTTCTTCTTGGCGGGTTGCCACTTACTGGATATTGCTTTTCCAAGAGATGAAACAATTAGAGGATTCGATTCTTGATCTCAAGAAACTGAAACGATCTTTACGAACTCCTCTGAATTGGCGCTAATAACATGATTGGGGAAATCTTTACATCTTAGTTTGAGGAAGGGATTGGCCTGGAATACTTTCTTTTCTTTTTTTGCTTTATGCGCCTTTTTAACTTGGAATACAAAGATTCTGACAACACCATTCTGTTGGCCTTTGTTCCCATGGCGAAGCCGAAGCAACTACAGCTACACTTAGTGCATGCAGCCGCTGGTACTGTATACTTAATGTGTATATGTTACTCAAAGAACCGAAACTGTACGTTTATGTAGATATCTCCCAAATTATCTCAGATATGCAGATCAGGAATCTAAGGAATTTGGTTTTATTTCGGTATTCGTTCCAATATTAATTCCATATATCACTGTATTTACCCCACGGTCAATATACAATTTCGCATTCTACTGGATCTATATAATTTCTTATTTTTACTTTATGTCTCTGTTTTCTGTATATATAATTTCACAATTCTGCGTTAGGTTTCTGTATTTATAATTTCGCATTTATGCTTGAGGTTTCAGTATATATATTTTCTTTCTGGGAACAACTCTCATCCCATGCTACTTGTGTCATTTTGAAATAAAAACCCTATCATACCTTAAATTAAGGAGAAAAAAATTATCTCTATATAATATTTGAAAAAGAAATATTCAAATTATTGTATTTTGTCTCACAATCACTTAAACTTATCATGGTTAATATGTTTATATTATGAGTTTAAAAAATATTTAATAATAATAATATGGTGAATAAAAAAAACACATTGAAATATTTTTAAAGATATTGACTACAAATATAAAGTAGATTGATGACAATTATGTATTAAACATTGAAAGAATTAAAAATCTCTATCATACCTTAATATAATATATATGTATATTATATATATATATATATTATATATATATATATATATAATATATATATATATATAATATATTTTTTTTTTCTAATATAGAATTATGTTATTTATAACTCATACTAAGTTTATTTATTTATTTTAATATGTTAAACTCAATTGAATTACACATCATGTAATATCAATAATATTATTTCTATATGTCATTTGTCAATTCTATAATACTATAAAAAAGCACAATCACTTAAACCTCATTAATATGTTTATATTAAGGGTTTAAAAAGTATTTAATAATAATCATATTGGGAAGCAAAACAAACACATTGCAAATGTTTTTAAAAATATTGACTACCAATATAAGTAGAATGATTCATCTCATTCTTACTATGAACCATACATATTTTGATTATGACTTCAGGTACATATCTTTGATTATGAAGTCAATCTGGGTTAATACGCTTATATTATGTGTTTAAAAAATATTTAATATTGCAATTTTGGCTAATACAACAATAGTATAAAGAATGTTTTTCAAATTATAAAACCACAAAGGATCATAAAATGCTCTTTGTACAATTAACTCCCTTGTCTTAGCCAAGATGGATCCCCATTACGCATGGTGTAGGCTCATAACTTTTCCAAAGTTAACTCCCTTGTCTTAGCCAAGATGGATCCCCATTAGTCATGGTGTAGGCTCATAACTTTCCCTTGTCTTAGCCAAGATGGATCCCCATTTGGCATGGTGTAGGCTCATAACTTTCCCTTGTCTTAGCCAAGATGGATCCCCATTAGGCATGGTGTAGGCTCGTAACTTTTCCAAAGAATCTCGATTGAACAATGTGAAGCAAAAATTGAAAATTATTTACTTGAAGCATTGGGAAAAAACTTTGAATAAACTTCATATGTCACAAACCAATCCAAATTCCCAAAAGATTTTAAGAAGCACAAGAAAAGGAAAATTCAATCACCTTAAGAGAAAGTGGTAAAAGACTGTAAGATTTTGATCAAGTGAGATAGTTCAATATTGTAAAGAGCATCTTTTTTATCAAATATTTCCTATTTGAACTTGAAATAGCATATTTGAAGATTGAGAGGCAATCTATGTTGGAAATGTTATAGAATCTATAAATTTGGCATTATGTAAGTGATTTCTCTTTATTTACTAGATTTGAATATATCCAGTGATCTTCTGTCATGATTTTTCTCGAATTTATGCCTTACGGCGTTTCCTTTTCAACCTCTGGGGCAGTTGCTAGTTTATATACAAACCATACCCTTTTTATACTTACCTTTCAAATTTCTAACAACATGTGAGCTTAAGAAAAATTTCTAGCAAACTTCACAAGCATGTTTCCCCACTACTATTATATCCCTTTTGGACCGTGATTCGGTTGGACTCCCTAATTCATCTGATTCGTTTGGGGTTTCTTTCCACCATTACTTGAGGTTCCCCTGCTAGTAATTTGGGTTGCTCTGGGAGAGTCCTCCCTTTATGAATGCCATTGATGCTGGCACACAACAACGTAAAAACAAGAGGGAGACCTTAGAGTGAAACGGGCATTAATCCCATGGTGCTATTCCAAGTGTTTGGGAGGTCCATTCAATGCCTCCATTTGTGAAAAACAAAAAAATGTTGTTTCACGAAAGCAGTGGTTTCGGCTTACATTTGAGAGTCAAAGTGGTTGTACCTGGAGAATAAGTGGGCAACGATCTAACTCATAATAAAGCTCCCAAATTTCGAGACGCAGTTGTCCTTAACATAATTTAGAGCTTCTTGTCCTCAATCCTGCAAGGTATGATGATACCAATATGCGACCGGCAAGGCTAACGAGCCTGCTATCGGGCATTAAATGCCCGGCTACATGCGCTCTGGATAGCGCGATAACATACACGCCATCCAGGCGCCCATCTGTGTTATCGCTCGTGCGTGCGTTTTATCGCACACGCGTGCGTGTTATCGCACTATCCAGGGCGCATGTAAACAGGCATTTAATGCCCGATAGCAGGCTCGTTAGCCCTTTCCATATGCGACCAAGCCCCTTCATACTGCAATTAAACTAATTCAAAATGGGCCCTCGGCCTTCTTACATGTTGCAACAGTCCCAAGTATTAATCTTGATCTGGTCACTTGTCATAAAATCCTGCAGAGATACTGAGATCAGTGCCCAAACACCCCAGAGATTAATCAACACTAGGCTCTAGAAAGATGATGTTTTTTTTAAACTTCCTGCCAGCATAGATTTGATGATATAGATATGGTTTTCTAATTAAAAATGAGATACCAATTAGGTTGATATCAAATACTACCGAAGATGGAAATGTCGGCTAGGGTGAGAATAAATCTCACTGAAGTTCCTTGTATAGGTTGGTAGGATGCACAACTCTGATACCACTGTAAGATCCCAAATCTTAAAAATTTGGATAGATCTAGCACACTATAATTTTCTAATTAACACAAGCTTTCAACAAAGACAAAACACATAAGGGATCTAGAACTTCAAGCACTTTTTTTAGTTAATTAATGCAAATAATACATGCCAAAGTATTTAACATAAGAAACCCTTGCCAATGGCATAAGGTTGCTCATCAAATGAGAAATCACAATACTAACGCATAATTGTAGACCCTGGATGGATCCACTAGACAAATTAAGGTTGCTCATCAAATGAGAAATCGCAACACTGAAGCACAATCGTAGACCCTGGATGGATCCACAAACAAATTAATGTTGCTCATCAAATGAGAAGTTGCAACACTAAAGCACAATCGTAGACCCTAGATGGATCCACCAGACAAATTATTCCAACGGGATCTTTGTCCCTAGGATCAAACTAGAACTGGCCTTGCCAAGTTCTCAACGAAGGCAAAACAAATAAATAACTCCGAATGATCTCAATTCCTAGCTCCTATCCCCTTTAAATCCGTCCATTTGACCATATCCTGTAAAGGAAATATTACATGGTCTCCCAATCCCTTTTATACCTAATCATTCCATCTTTTGTCATTCTCCCATAATCAATCCAAGGAAATCATTCAAGATATGCTACTTAAAAGTATCTTAGAGGTTTGCACTTGCTAGTCCTTAGTTCCCTCATGTTCAAATTATGATGAATGTTTAAGTCCCTTCCATCTTAGTGGTAGAAGATGTACTGGGTCAGTGGAATCACTTCAAGGAAAATGGGCTTGTTTGGAAATTCAATGGCCTATAGCTAATGCTAGCATATCCAGGGAAATGATTATAGCAACTTGAATGCAAAAATAATGGACTAAAACTTCATTTATTCCTATGCAAAGGATTCTTCGAAGTCTAATTTTGAGTTATTAGAAGACATATATTTGATCCTCAGCTTTGGCCCTTAGTTTTGGGGCAAAGAAACACTACATATGGAGTCATAGACTCCAACTTTTGATCCCACAATAGTGTGTCTCTCAGCTACTTCAGTGTGGGAAAAGGTGCCCACCCTTCCTTTTGCAATTATGGGACTTTGAATCATTGCAAGCAATAAAAAATGCCTTGAGAAAATTCCACTTTACGAGCATACAAACACAGTGACAAAATCCAACTACCAATTGAATGTGAATTTCAACAAAGGCTTCTGAGCATGGTTGAAGATGGTAGCTAAAGGCTATACCTAAGCATAACCCCTTGATTATGAGCATGTTTCCTTCCAACGTAGGCCTTGTTTCAAAACAAGACATTTTGTATCCCATAGTATCAAGAATCCAAAGGAAAGTCATCCCATATAATCTTAGAGGAAACCCACTTGGTGGAATGGAGCAATAAAGGAACACTACCTAATTAGCAGGGAACTCATAGAGGCCACACCATAGACCCAACACATTAGAATAGAAGATCAAGGAGATCCTTCAAAGACATATTAGCAATAGGGCAAGAAGAATAAAAGATAATGAGTGCACGCCCTCCCTATAAGATCCTGCGAAACAAGCCAACAATTGTGATCTAATGTATTCGACCTTGCCCTCCCTACTCAAAGAAGCAACATCATCACTAGCCACATTGCAAACTCCATGGTCATTAGCAAATCCAAAGAAGCCACAAGTCGAAAAGTCTCTAAATCAACAAGGTTCCTCCCTACCCATCAAATAGTAAATACCTTGTTATTATCCTCCTATTTGAAACCATGTTCCCTGATCCCTTCTAAAAAAGGAACAAGGAAGTTGTATTGATATGGTAGAAGAAGAGGAAGAGACCTTAGTTCTAAACATCAAACAAACTCTTCAAGGAAACAAGGACAATAAATCTATGAAACTTGAAACGATGCGCTGCAAGAACAAGCCATGCCATTCTAAATTCAATAGGAGGAATAAATAGGAGTCTCCAAAAAGTAAAAAAGTAAACCACATCAATGGATGCCAATATACTTACATGAAACCACCATCAAAATTCATTTTAAATGTATCGATTACATACATTGTTAAGTTCTATCTTTATTCATTAATCAAGAAACAAAAAACAAGAACTTTGAAAGAAAGATAAAAAACACTCCTTGGAAATCCTCTTCCATAACCAAGCTGAGTATTCATTCTTTAATCGACTTTATAATAATAATAATAATCTAGTTTTAAGTTTAGGGCCAAACCAAGGGCTAAATTGGTGTATAAGGCTATAGGAAGATGTACATACTCTAACTTCTCTAAATTTGAACTTGTAACCTCTTTGGAAAAAACACATGTTCTTAATCATTAAAGTCCTTCATAATCTACTATTTCAAATAAAAAAATATTAATATTTCAAACACTTATATAAATAAATTTATTTTAAGTTGTAAACATTTTTATCTACATTTCTTTTTATATCTCTCCTTACATTTATGCTATCTCTTTAACATTCTCATCAAAAACTTAATCTTAAAACCCATTAAAAAGCTAAATTAATATTTAAAATTGCTTTAAAAAAATTATACCCCTACATACATATTCTTAATCATTAAACACATTCGCATTATACTTTTCATATAATTAAAAAAAAAAATTAAAACTTTTTTATTTACCTTTCTTTTTATACCTCTCTTAATAAAAATCTAAAATTAAAGATGAATTTATGCCATCTATTTTCAATGCTCTCTTTATAAGACGTTGGCATGCGCGTCCCGTTTGTTAATAAATTTCAACGACGGTGACATGGATAATGTAAAGCTGACGTGTCATTATGAACAAATGATTGTGTCCTGATTCTGACATTAAAATTTCAAAAAGAGTGAGTATCATTAATAATTTTAATATTATAAAATTATTTTATATTTATTATCTCAAAAATGTAAGTTAAATTAATCTATTTTGATATTTAAATTTAAATTATTATTAAAATTAACGTTACACTATATATTACTAGACCCTGATAATGCAAAATTCACATCTAAAGAAATTCAAAACCAAATCTTACAAATAACCAGTCAGAAACTGTCACGTCATGGTTTAATAATTCCCTTTGATCATGCCTGTATTCATTAGTCTCTGCCAGCCATTAAGTAAAATCATAGGCGGTCAATCTCCAAAAGTCCAGTCAGGGCCAGGGACAGACGGCTAGTGCTATTTCATGGACTATAGCATCATTAATGCAATAGTCCACGTAATCACTCATCGTAGGTTGCTAGTGTTTATAAACATAATATCGTAGTCTTTTATGTTAAAAGACTACGATATTATGTTTATAAACAAAAATTGCAATAGAAATATTACAAAATAAAACTTGAATCAATAGATAAATAATTTTAAATATTACAGAGAATCTGCAATTTTCTTTTTATTATCCAACCCAAAGTAATAGTTAATGACAACCCAAAGTAATAGTTAATGAAAATAGTACTTTTACTTAAAAAAAATGCAGCACACCTCTCTTAACAACATTTACTATAGTTGTGGAAGGCATTGATTGCCACTCTACTTGGTGGAAAGTTTCAGATTGAAATCCCTAAAATTTTATTGGCTCCATTCCCTGTCACGGGATTTATTCAGGGTGTTCCAGAAAAAAGTTTGTCTACAGCTCATTCCTTCCGCACGATGTTGCAGCCCAACTTTGTCTAAAGCACTCTCCACCCATGCCTAAGTGATTGCAACGGGCTTCATTTCTGTAAATAATTGAATTCATGAATACATTCTTTGTCTTGTTCGTTATCGTAGTCTTTTTCCATTGCTCTGTACAAGTCTTCTGATGTAAAATCTGTTGAACAGACGAACAGAGAAGGGAGCAAATTACAGTATTGAGACGACTGCTTGTTCGAAAACAATGAACTCTCGGCTAAACTAACTGCATCTCCCCCAGAATAATCTTAATGAGGAGATTGCTGGTAACCTAAACTCGACATAGAACAGAGAAAATATGTAGCTGCTGTTTCGACGGCATTATCAGCCAATGGCAAACCAATACGCTCGAATTCTTCGTCTCCAATGGAATTGTTCACAAGTAGGTCGCGCCACGAGGATTTCCTGGTTTCTTGAATGTTCCATAATTTGAAGGTATATGATTACTGGAGCCCTCATCGTTAGAGCCATTTGCTCTTACAATTCCAGAGTGTCGCACGACTATTTTTATTTTAACGGTAGTGGCTTTGAACACAGGATTTTGAACAGGAACAGGTGATTTTGATTTTGTTCTTCGATTTTCTGAAGTCCTGGGTTGAGATTTGTTCATTGACAGGCACAGCTTCTTGCCCATATGAGTGTTCCAGTAATTCTTGATTTCGTTGTCTGTTCGACCAGGCAGTCGTCCTGCTATTAGAGACCACCTGCAAATACATTGTATAGTTGAGATTAACTCAATGGAAGATTTCCAAAATATTTCAAAACCTAAGAAAACCGAAAGTGTTATGTACACTGATTTTCTACATACCGATTGCCAAGAAGACGATGCAACCGAATAATGAGCTCCTCCTCGTCGGGAGAAATGTTACCACGTTTAATGTCGGGGCGAAGATAGTTAAGCCAACGCAACCTGCAACTCTTTCCACATAGCTTGAGACCTGCAAAACAAAACCTACCCGCTCATTTAGCCTCTCAATGCGCATTTTGTTTGCAATAAAAATTGCAATTAGAATTTTACTGAAACTCACCTGCTTTTTTAGGGATATTTTTCCATCCATCGCTGCCATGAATTCGAATGTATTCAAAGAGATTCATATCCTTCATGGCGGACCAAGCCCTACGGCTAAGACCTTTTGAACAGCAAGGGGATCTAACCATCTTCAATATTCTTCTGTAACCCGTTAAGGCTAACTCAAAACAGCTGATGATCTGCTCTGACACGGGACTGGCCTCCTCGCTTCTCTTTGGAAATAGCGCGCTTCGAAATTCAAATTTGAATTCAAATTAAATGGGTATATGACACGGGACTGGCCTCCTCGCTTCTCTTTGCAAATAGCGCGCTTCAAAATTCAAATTTGAATTCAAATCAAATGGGTATATGAGTATTAATGTCGACAGACTGGATTACATACTATCATGTTGCGATCAAGGCCGAGACTGAGGCGACAGAAAATTCCTCGATGCACATCCATAATTAGTGCCTCGTCCGTATTCGCACGCAGGTCTATGGTCATCGACATCGTCCGTATTCGGATGCAGGGATATGGTCATCCATTATGTCAAACCGGAGGCGGGCCGGCGCCGGAGGCGGGCAGTAACGGCGTCGATGTGCATCCATGCATGCGATGGGCTCTCCGGGTTACGTCGACTATAGCATTAATGATGCTATAGTCCATGAAATAGCACTGGCCATGGACAGACAACCAAAAATTTCCTGTCCAACTTCACGCATGTGACCACGAAATAAATAATCGGGAGTCATGGCAACCAATAAATCCCATGTTATCGGGTTTGGGTTTTAAATGAACTGCGGTTGTATATGTCCATGGTTTGATTTCAGTCTTAGTAAAATCAAAGTGTGAGGTGAGCATATACGGCAGCTGTTCATAAATTTTTTTAAAAGCAAATAGTCGAAGGCGAAATTATGGCTTACCTAGACAAGTCCTTAGGGTTAGTGATTTCATTCACTATTTTAATGGAGTCTACCTTTGAACAGTGAAAGTGGAACCAAAAGTGGAACCAAAACCAGGACACAATAACGTGATGCCAATTATGGCTTTTACCATAGTCAATCTGGTTGCAGCCGGCATTCCACTGCGTTGTCGTAACTGTTGTATGCTGTCGAGCCCTTGTGAACTGCGAAAATACAATGGCAAGTATGTATGTGTATCTGGTTTTCAGAATTAAAAGGACATCCAGCTTTCGTTGCATGACGTTTAATGACAATGCACAAACACTGAATCTCTGCCCTTCGTACAAATTTTACTCTGCGTCATTATTAGACCATTGGACCAAGGCCGCATGGATCAGACTGAATATTTATTATGAAGTTATATGGTATAAAGTAGAAACTCAAAAACAGTTTTCTCTCATTAAGAAAGGAGTTGTTTATAATGCGATTTTTTAGAGATTCTGGTGACGGAATCTGGTAGAAGAAATTGAGGTTAAATCTTGATTTTTAGCAGTTAAAATGGTTTTTTAACTGCATATTTGGATTCAGCACCCTGAAAAACCCCTAGGACCCTTTGATTGTGCAGAAACTAGCTATCAAACTTGCGATTCCAATAAATTGCTGCCGGATTTTGACAAAAAAAACCCACCAGAAAGGCTTTCAAAAAATCTCATTATAAAGAACTGCCACATTTATAGTTTATATACATTCTCACTATGAAGTAAACACGTTAATAATTCAATATTTAAAGAGATTTTACCAGAGGAATTAAAGCTTGTCCCTTAAACACGTTAATAATTCAATATTTAAAGAGATTTTACCAGAGGAATTAAAGCTTGTCCCTTAAAATTAAGCAACCTTTATTGAATAAGGGTAATAACTCACATTTATGGTTTATATACATTCTCACTATGAAGTAAACACGTTAATAGTTCAATATTTAAAGACATTTTACCAGAGGAATTAAAGCCTGTCCCTTAAAAATCAGCAGCGTTTATTGAATAAGGGTGATAACTCACATTTATGGTTTATATACATTCTCACTATTATTTAAACATGTTAATAGTTCAATATAAAGCTTGTACCTTAAAAATCAGCAGCTTTTATTGAATGGGGGTGATAATTCACATTTATGGTTTATATATATCTTCACTATTAAGTTGATGATCATTGAATCATAATAAGTCTCCATTTTTATTTAAAAACGATAGTAATTCCAACTTCCAATTTACTGATTATCATGCAGCCCAAGGAACCTAATTTTTCTACCGAAAACCCTCTTTAAAAGTGCAATTCTTTTTAATGATAGGAACTTTGTCATTTTTATAATGTAATTTAATAAAAGTTAAAGAGATAGTATCAATTTCAGACTAATTCTCTGAAATTTAATTATATATGTTTTTTATAAAAATTTAATTTAGTTATTAATAATTATTAAGTGAATGGTAAAAATTTAATTTCTGATATTTTAGAATATTCATAGTAGTATACACAAATTAAATGTCGGGATTCGTTTTTAAAATAGTTATGTTATTTTTCCCTTTAACTAAATTGACTATTGTTTTTAAAATCATATGAACAAATGTCATAATGATTTGTTGAGCTTGTGGTATTGAGAAGCCATGATATTGGTCCATGACATTATGACAAAGCTTATTTATAGATTAAAAATTTCTATAATAAAATGAGGTAAATCTACATGCTTAAGAGTCTTTTTACACACTATTTCAAATGTATATATATTTTAACTTATATATTAATTCTTTTTGCTATAATAATAATAATGATGATGATGATGTTATAGTTTAATTAGTTTTTATGTTTTCTTTTAAATACTAGCTAATTAGGATGTATCATGTTGTAAGTGTTTTGATACTTATTATATATTGATGCTTATTAGAATTTACCAACGATTTAATTTATATGGTTACCCTAGTTACTATAATTTCAATTATATAAATCGAAGCTCCTTGATAGGATGACAAGGACATAGAGGGCACATAAATATCAGTGTCCAATAAATGACACAACCACCCAAAAACAGAAAACAGCTATATATATATATAGAGAGAGAGAGAGAGAGAGAAAGAGAGAGACGTTTACTAGATACAAATTCATTGATACAACTAAGTACTATTTAGTACTACATCAACAATGATAAAATCACAAACATACAATCATTGATAAAACCAAAATTTAGTAGATAGATATAAATCAATTCTACTACAAATACTACACCTATACATAGAAGAATCTCATAGCTCTTGTTCATTCCTCTATTTCTACCTTCTATATCCAATCCAATTGATACATTGACTCCCTCTATTATTATCCAATCCAGTTGATGCATTCATTGGTTTAGAAGATGACCCCTACTATCATCCAAAATGATTAGCTCTAACATTAGTTCATCCAAAGTGATTGACTCTAACATTAGTTCATTATAATCCAAATTAACTATAATAAACTCAACATTGTTATAAAAAAACATATCATAAAAACAGATCCCACATATTTATCTTTTCCTTCAACCACTCCTTCCTCTATCCTCTATCTATGAACATATCCTACATCTGTTATTTTTATAAACACTTCTCTTAAACCCAAAACACATGTAAGAAACCAGTTTGACAAATGTCATATAAATATGATACATGCCCAATTGTATGATATAAATATTACACATTCCAAATTTATCGAGTTGTCCTGCACACTGCTGCTACATGCATTAGCTTGTCCTGTACTTCTTATGTTTCAAGTTGGCTATCAATTTTCTTGAATGTGAATTGAGCAAAATTGTAGACAAGTAGTGTCCCAGAAGGTCTTAGTCATTAGAAGATAAGAGAGAATCCAAAAGGTGGAAGAGGTGAGTCATTGTGGATAAAATAAGAATAAATTTGCTTGACTTTGTGACTTCCATGAGTGAACAAAATATTAAGCCTCCTTTTTGGTGCAAATATCGTGTGTAAGATAATGGCGGTGAGTTTGATAAATGAAGGAGTTTCCATCTAAAAGGTAATCACAAACATCATAAATAAAATATTAATGTTAAAAATTATTTTTCACTTTTTTATTTGGTTATTTTTTTAAGATTAGATATTTTTTTTTCGAGGTTCATGTATTTAAATAAGGTTTGTTTTTTTTAATTAAAAGATTTATTTTTTATTTTTGTTAATTTTAAAAATGTTTATTCAAAACCTATCTCAATTAAAATAATTTTCAGTTTTTTTATTATTTTATTATTAAAAATTTTATCTAGATTATAGTGTAATAAATAATAATATTTAAATCAATATATACCAAATTACATAGATTTCTTTATAGAGATATTTATCCAAAACATATCTAATAGAAAAAACTTCTTCAACTATTTGGTTTTAACACTAATATATAAATTATATTAATATTTAGCACTTCTTTTCACTGTTACTACCAACTTTGACACTAATATATAAATTAAATTAAGATTTATCACTTCTCTTTATTCTTAATATTATTAATTATATGAATTTCATTTTTTCCAAAAGGAAAAATCGAACTTTTTATTACCAAGATAAAAAGTTACATAGTATATGCCGAAGCATTCGATTTGCTCTATAATTTGCGAATCATAGAGCTCACTAGATGAAAACATTCAGTCCAGCTAAACATGTAGGGAACACCATTGAGCGGATGCACGACCTCCTCATATGAGGAAAATTCAAGCCAGTGCCTGTCAAAATGGTGATCATATCAAAGTAAAAAACCAAAAATAAGGACAAAACTTCATGAGAAAAGACCACAGTGAGAAACAAAGGAGCTAACATTTTGGGGGGATCATGTCTTCCTCCCCTATTTCTTCTCGACCTTTTGCCATTCTCCTCGGGACGGAATTATGGGAACAAGTTGAAGTGGATTTTCATCACTGGGTCGGGGGTTTTCCTTGTCTGAATCAGAGGAGTCTGATGAATGTTGCCTTTTGGTTCCACTGGTTTCCATTGTATTTGAATTCTTTCCGGATTGTGATTCCATAGGCTCTTGTGGAGCAGTCTTTTGAGTTTCTGTTTGGTTACTTTCACTTGGAATGGGTTCTTCCTCTTCATATTCTTCCTCCTCATCCGAATCTGAATGGATGATTTTCCATCCCTTTTGTTGATTATCGGTTTTCTTCTTTCTGTGGTTGTTCTTTTTGTATTCTGGACATGCATTTTGGAGGTGTCCAATTTGTCGACATATTCTACGCCTGAACGTTGTATTTTCATAGTCTAGTGACTGCATCCAGCTAAGATCTTTGTGTTTCAATTTTATGCTTCCCGGTAATCCTTTACTGAGGTCTACTTCCACACATATGCATGCGAAAGTAAAAATTCTTTCATCTATTCTCTATGTATCCATTTTGATATATTTGCCTATGCTTGCAACTACCTTTTGGTCCTAGAAATGGATAGGGAGATTATGAAGACAAACCCAAATGGGCATCCTAGATACAATGAAAGTATTTGCATCAAATTCTGGGAACCATGGAGTGATAAAGAGACCCGAAGATCCCCAAAACCAAGGTCCTTCCCGAATCACAAGATCTCTGACTTCTGATGATTGAAATTTAACTATAAAAAACACTTTGGAACAGAGATGGATCTCACAGTCGAGAGACCATTTTGTGAGTATCCAATGAAACAGGTCCAAGGGTTTGGGCCATAATCCATTGAAACGACAGATTATGGCTAGCTTTTCATAGTTGTTACATACCTTCTAAGCTTTTGTTGTATCGATTGTTAGTTCTGGTGTATGCTGTAGTTGCTCCACTATATATAGACTTGGTTCTATTCCGACCTACTTTGGAGCTGTTGGAGGAGCTTTCCCCCCTTGTAAAATATTCTTGTAAGATGTTCCTTCATTTCTATGCTGCTGGTGTGGATCCGGGCTGTGATTTGGTTTGGATCCGCTACCTCCTTCTGTTAGTTTGTTGGTTGTTGCACCTCCTCGTAGTCTCATATTGAGAATGATTGCAGAATCTGGTTCGATGTTGTAATCCTTAATGGATCTGAAGTCCTGTAGCGATCTACCCCCTATTAATAGGTGTTGCTTGCTAGCCGGGTATCCGATTTGATTAGCAATGTTGTTTTTCAAATCTATTACACTGTTTGTAGCAAACGCCCAGATCAATGTTGTATTCCCCGTGGGCGTTCTAACGAAAATTTGAAAGCAATTGTGGGACATCTTAGCAAAACTAGGACTGGTGATCTACAACCGGGATCCAGTCTAGAGATCATCCCTTTCCGCTAAGTTGGCTTGGATTACTTTTGCCACCTTGATCTTACAGGGATTGAGGGTGGTCAAAGCCTTGGTTGGCCTCTCAAATCCTGCCTTGACGGTCCCTTCGATCCTGAACATAGTCTTCTCAATTAATTCCACGACTTTGCCATATGCCAAATCCGAGCCAAACAAATATGCTTCAGATCTGTGGAGAAAGATCTGGCCTCGGTGCCAGACTCCCTTCACCAAGGAGCAATTATTAAGGAATTGTCGTGTTTTACCGCTGCCCCCTTCACTGGGCACTTACTCCTGGTCGATGAAAGCCTGATACAGCCTGTCTCTGCCTTGATCACATGAACCAAACTATGGAACGACCATATCCCGAGGATCCCATCCACTTCTGACTTATGGAAAGAAATATCTGCGACAACAAAGATAGATCTTATTCCAAATCCAGACCATAGAATTGCCCATGGCCCGATAACTATTCGCGCATCTGCATGGGAGCTTCAATCTTGTCTTGGTAAGCTCCCCTCCTCCGTTTTTAGGTTGTCAACAACAGTAATCGCTGCAGAAATCAAACATAAAAATTCCTTGGTTGGTTCCGCGTCTTCCCCTTTGGCTAGATCCGAGCAAAGCAAGTCGGTAATGGATTTGGGGATTAAATGCTGGCCTTGACTCTCGACCACCTTCGTCCTTTGTTCCAACCCTCCATCGTAGCCTACTCTATTACAATCAAACTCTATCTTGATTACAGATTCGAGACTGTGGAGAAGCCATACCTTGAGGAAAGTAGCCGCGCCTGGCCTGTGGGAGTTTCGATCCGCGACGAGATAGCCATTACTTACTCCAAATTCATAACTTAGACCTGCCAGCAGTTCAAGATCAGTTCGCCCATTTGCGTAAGGGCTGTGATATGAGAGCCCGGGGTTCTCCCTTCCTTGGTTTTCAGAGTGGCAGCGGCATAGATCCCATTTCCTGAAACCCTAGCCATGGATTTTCCCAAAACATTTAGCAGAGACGCCTTAGTCCTATCCAACTATATGAACTTCATATCTTGATGCTTCCCATTAATTCTTTACTTTTAACCTTCTCATTAATTTTTTATATAATATATTTTCATACAAATCCATTACCAATTTAACATTAATATATAAATTAAATTAAGATTCATCAGTTCTTCCTTATTGTTATGTGAACTTGCTAGTGACATATGGAGGGAAAAAAATGTCTAATAAAAAATTCCCGAACTTAGTCTTTGAATGAAACTTGTTTACATCACTTTGAAAAATACATTATAACTAGTGTAACCACATTAAAAATATTAATGTTGTTGAGATAACCCAAGGCTTTATAAATATAACAAAAAAAACTATTCCAACAAAAAAATTATTGCAACAAGAAGAATGTCTTACCAAGATACACATTTACTTGATTAATCATGTAGAACAAGGTTATGGGTCAACTTTAACTTGAGAAAAATAAAGGAATTACACATCCTATTGTAAAATAGACCATTTTGCTAAATAAAATTTGCTTATATATTAATTTCCCCATCTAATTATAATATGAACTTATTAGAATTGGAATAATCTCAAATCCCTAGGAAATTGGTGGGTGTGAGCCATGTGGCACTAATCTAATTTAATTTGAGAGAAAAAAGTAATTACACATCTGATTGTAAAATGGACCATTTTGCTAAATAAAATTTGGTTATATATTAATTTCCCCATATAATTAGAATATGAACTTATTAGAATTGGAATAATGTCAAATCCCTAGGAAATTGGTGAGCAGAGCCACGTAGCACGAATCTAATTTTTTTAAATTTATTAAAATTCAATGCAGCCTAACAAACTTTGTAACACACTATATTCGTTGATAAACTATTAAAATTGGAAACTAGGGCCAAACTCCATGTGGGTCATCTTATTTATGGCAGCTGATATTTTTCTTGGATCCCTCTCATGGAGAGGTGTAGGATTGATCTAAAGATCATCCGATTCCGATAAGTATTCATGGAGTTATGAATTTATTTGCGTTATAAGACAATTCGTCAAGGTCGGCCAACAACCAAATAAATCCCACCTGTGTTCAACGTTTTAGTATAAATAGAGGTGGCCTTCAAGTAATTTCAACACGCTTGGGATCTCTTCCTCTCTCTACTTGTCTTTGAGTTTTAGTAGGAGGAGAGATCCTAAGGAATAACGTTGCCTTGATCTAAAGGGCAGAAAGCCGAAACTGTCGGAAAAGCTGAGAACGCCGGAACTACTGGAAACGCCGGAACTACTGGAAAAGTCGAAACTGCCGGAAAAGCCGAAACTGCCAGAAAAATCGGAACTGTCAGAAAAGCCAGAAAAGCCGGCACTGTTGGAAAAGACAGAACTCTCGGAAAATCTGGAAAAGCCGGAACTGCCAGAACTGCCAGAAAAGCCGGAAAAGTCAAAATTGTCGGAACTGCCGGAAAAGTCGGAATTGCCAAAAAAGCAGGAATTGCCGAGATTGTCGGAACTGCCGGGAACAGCTGGAACTGCCGGGAATAGCTGGAACTGCCAGAACTACAGGGAACTGCCGAAACAGCCGGAGCATCTGTCTCTGAAGGAGAGCAGCATGCAAGGGACATCTAACTAATCTCATGTATCATCTTCTTAGAGATACATGCTCTTATCTAGATAAGTCAAAGCATTGACTTCTATTGTAAACGTACTATCTCTCTCTCTCTCCCCCTGCTGAACTATTGAAGAACATATAAGAAGAATTGATCAAGGGTTTCCCCACATTGGGGTTTGTCCCCGGCTAGTGCCACATCTTATGTCCTCTTGTCTTGGCTTGTCTTCTGCGATTTATGTTTATGTTCTATCTGCAATTTACTTTAATGCTGATGTGATTGCTAATCTGGAAAAGATATGGAGCTAACTGTGAAAATTGAAATAAACTACTCTAACCATAGAACATACCTAAAATTAAAATGGTATCAAAGCTGAGGTGAAGACAATGCCCAAGCAAGAGTGAAAGAGCAATCACCGAAGACAGTTGGGAAAGGACAAAAGGATCAATGGATTCCTCATCCCTCTTCAAATTCACCAAGGGTGAAGTCAAAGCAAAGAATACTATCAGAATGACGTAGCATAATATGGCCTACCTAAAGATCACTTCATTGGAAGACCGGATCTCAGGGTGGAAGGAAAGGCAAATAACTAGTTCAACCATTATGCGAAGGAGTGTCTGAATGGCAGGGACACATCACTTGATGATGATAACAATCATTCTAGGGACATATTCAATGATCAAAGGATTGACAGGTAATGCAGGTCATCAAGGAAATGGTCGAATCTTCATAGAAAGCAAGGAACCCCACGTATGAAGAATCAAATGTTGTTTATGATAAGATAAAGAAGAGTTATCTTGTATTGGCCCTTTCCTTCAGATTCTTTGGGTATCTGGCTTATAGATTGTAGTGCTTCAAGGCACTTCATCAGATAGATGGGTGCACTCTCTAATTTGGTAGAGATGGAAACAATCGTGGGATTATACTTGGAACCAATGCTACCTATCCCAGAAAGGGTGGAAACAAAGCGAATGTTCAAGTAAATAGCAATCAAACTCCATATGAACTTTGGTATGGTAAGCCTCCTACTGTGAAACACTTTATGTTAGGTCCCTATAATACTAGTGATTCCCCCATTACTATTTTCATTATATCCCTTATTGTTATTATTGTGCCCCATAGAATCCCACTATTGTTATTTTTGTGCCTTTATATTATTATTGTTAGATCATTTTGGTTATACTGTGAATCCTTAGACTCCCATATATAAAAAGGAGATTTTGTCATTTGTATCATCCAAGAATTGTTCATTTGTGTAATGTAAAGGAGATTGCCTCCACGAAGAGGCTGAATTCTAAGGCATTGATCTATATTTTCTATCTTTTTGTGAGCTGGTTTCATAACATTTGGTATCAGAGCTTTGGATTCTAGGGTTTTGCTGCTCTAAACAGGTCATTGTGGAATTTTCACTATAAGTTTTTTTTTTTTTTGCGACGTTTCAGAAGGGAAAAAAAAAACCATTTGAGATGAAATATTATTGAACCTCTCTTCCTAATTTCATATCTTGTCACACTATATTTTCGGAGATATGATCTAAGGAAGTTAGGGTTTTTGCAAGCTCCAGAATTTCACCTAAAATAGGTCATCTTGGAGTGTTCGCTATAACGCTTTTTATACGACGTTTCAGAAGCTAAAAAAAAAACCCATTTGAGAAGAACTCGATCTGAACCTCGGCTTCGAATTTCAGATCCTGTATCGCTATATTTTCGGAGATATAGTATGAGGAAGTTAGGGTTTTTGCAGACCCCCGAATTACATTCCAAACAGGTCACCTTGTGAAAATCGTCATAACTTTCTCTCTGAGCATCATATTGAATTTTCGTCAGAAGTTGCGAAAAGAGGACAGACTGTAGCTTTATGGATACCATTTTCAGAACCTAAGATTGCAACAGTGACCCACGGCACGTCGTACAAGTTCGCTCTACTGAACAAGTCTATACTGAGGTCATCGTGGGATATTTGGCATAACTCTTCATAGGAGAATCTAATCTTGGTCAGACTTGTAGGGTTAGAAAGATTACTCAGAGGGTTACCGCAGAAAGCAACTTTAGACTTGGGAGATCCAAAATTACTGAGATACATCAGATTCATTATCAAGCTCCTACAAAGTGAAAAAAGGTGTGTAGTTTTTTTTTTTGAATTTTTGCATAAGCTTGGTTTGAAAAATTAGTTTGAAGAAATTCAAAGGGCATAGTGAAGCATTATTATCAGTAATTGATGCCCCAAAGAAAGAAAATGGAAACACCTAGTAAGCAACCTAAAAGCTCTAGCATGACTCATGAAGAAGAGGAAGAAACGCAACACGATATATTAAAGTTACGAGACCAAGTGCAACAAATTTCACTCGCACAAAAAGTAACAGAAAATAAGATGGATGGTTTAAAGAAAAATGTAGAAGCTAAGATGGATGGTTTAAAGAAAGGCATGGAAGCTAAGATAGATGGTTTAAAGAAAGGCATGGAAGCTAAGATAGATGGTTTATAGAAAGGCATAGAAGCTAAGATGGACGGCGTGGAAGATAAGATGGATGATTTGAAGACAAATTTGAAGACCACCATGGAAGAGTTGAAGACAGATTTGAGAAAGTTTCTATAAGAAATGCTTACTAATGGCAAAAGGGTAGTAAAGGAAACTCATGATGAGAACAAAATAAATGTTAATCATGATTTCATAGACTCTATTGTTGGATGGAAGAACCACCATGTTCCAAAGAATGATATGAGGAAGTTTGATGGCAAGGATCCCGAAACATGGATACAGCAGATGGAGCAATTTTTCGATCTCCATAATGTGCGAAACACACAAAAGGTACGCATTGCAACTTTATATTTGGAACCAAATTAGTTTGTATGGTATCGATGGCTTTTCTCTCGTAAACAAATTACCACTTAGGATATTTTTACGGATGAAATGATAGCACATTATGAGTATATAAAAAGCAACACTTTTTTTAGCCAATTAATAAATCTCAAACAAAAGGGTTCAATGATTGAGCACATCGAGGACTTCTAAAAATTGAATATAAGGGTAAACGATATTCCATACGAGCATAGGATTGATGTGTTCATAGGGATTTTAAAAGATAACATCCAACATGAGGTTCACCTTTGGGAACCAGATTCATTGGAGAAGGCATTCAGGTTGGAAAGAAAAAATATGGCAACAAGAAAGCCTAACACCCACAATCATAAAGATGTAAGTGTTGTTGCCCCTAGCCATCCACAACCTACAAGGTTGACACCACAACAATTGGAAGAAAAAAGAGCAAAAGGGCTTTGTTACAGTTGTGATAGCAAATACACTAAAGGTCATAAGTGTGCTGAGAAGAAATTATTTTACATATATTGTGAAGAGGAGGAAGAAAAGGAACAAGAAATGTCAAAAGAAGAGGATATACACTAGAACAAACCCTAGAAAAAGAAGAAATGAATCTGATCATATCTTATAATGCATTGGCTAGAATTACCACTCCTCAAACTATCAAGATAGAAGAGCATATCAAAAAGAAAAAGGAAATAGTGTTGATTGATTTGGAAAGTACCCATAATTTTGTTCATTGTAAGATAGCCAAGGAATTGAATTGCTTTCTATATCCAGCACCAAAGTGTCAAGTGATGGTTTCAAGTGGAGAAACCATAAATTGCTCAGGAAAGTGCCATAATATCAAGCTATCCATGGGAGAACATGTATTGAATAGCCCAATGTTTTCCATTCCAATCGGTGGTGCTGATGTTGTACTAGGAGTCCAATGGCTCCAATCCTTGGGTACAATAACTTTTAATTTTCAAGAACTTTCATGAAATTCTATGCAAAAGGAAAGGAAGTTGAATTAAGGGGTATCGCAGGGAAACTGAGAAAGATAATCAACTCTAACGGAATGACAAAGCTTCTAAAGAAAGAACAATGAGGCATAATTGCACAATTATGTTCACTAGAAGTTCCCGCATCGAAATCATCCATTTCTCCAGATCTCCAAAAAGTCTTGGACAATCCTTCCAAGGTATTTGAGATCCCAAAGGCCTCCCACCTATTCGCGATCATGATCATGCTATCAATTTGATTCCAGGAAGTGTTCCTCCAAACATCAGGCCTTACAGATATCCCTATGTCCAAAAGAGTGAAATTGAACGTATGGT